>JANVCQ010000004.1:5918197-5942796 GCA_025531925.1 Erythroxylum plowmanianum
TTAATACTATTAATATTATTATTTTTATTATTAATTTTATTATACCAAATTAATTATCTTATTATTATTATTATTATAAATTTATTATTATTATTATTATTATTATTATTATTATTATTATTATTATTATTACTTTCGAGATAGAAAGCAGGGATATGTTGATTTTCTGTCGAAGAAAACATGTTGTCAAAATTCAGATAAACGATGTTTTCTGGTTTCTGTAAAACTGTTGTGGTTTTTTTATTTTCATAAACAAAAAATCGTAACAGAGTAAGCCAAACACGTTTTACTTACATGTTTTTCTTTTTACAAAAACGACAACAAAAAATGAAAAAAAAATAGAAACAAACAACTTAAATTTTGGTTAAAAATAACAACGATATACATGCAATAAGACAATTAGACGTAAACTAATCAAATGTTGTTTATATAACAATTTAACTCAACTCTTAAACTTGAAATAGAACTAATTTCAAATTAAATTTAAACCAGTAATTTGTTATAATTATTTTAAATTACTAATTTTATTCAAATTTAGTTTGTTCGAGTTAGGTTGGGTACCATATTAGTGACATTTAATTAGTTTATGTCTGATATTCATACCGCATGTGTTTTGTCATTAATTTTAAACCCTAGACAAAGAAAAGGGTTTTATAAAAAAACTGAAAATTAAAAGGAGTTTTTATAATTTTAAGGATTAGGAGATTTTTCTAATATTTTTTAAACTATAGGAAAGGTTTATGTCTTATACTGATTATTACATTAATAGAAATTATGAGGTATGAATTTAAACTCAATCTCTTTTGTTTTTTAATATTGGTTTCATGATCATGGAGATCACTTTGCAAGGATAGAATTACTGTTCAATATTGCATTCAAACGTTTAACTCTATCACTAATGTTTTTATACTCTAACATTGCTTTTAAGGAGATGAATCTATTTTTATCACACTTAATGGTGTTATTGTCATCTACATCTAAATAAATCCTAAATTTCTGCAACAAAAACAAATATAGTATAAGAAGGGAAGGAACATTCCAATAAAGAATTTTAATTTATTAACCTACATGTATCAAACTGATTAACGAAACCAAGATTATAATAATACATAAGTTTGTAATAAAAGCTGGCAAATTGAATTCAATAAATAATAAAAGTAAGTTATCAATGATAATAACCTTCACAACCAACACTAGAAGTACGATTGATTATTGATATAAAAAAGTATTTTATCAATCAAATATTCGTTGCAGTACCCAATGCCTATCTTTCCTTACAATTAACTAATCAAAAATATGTAATATAATTAACTCTTATTGTTTCACAATCATATATATTATTTAAAATTTAATTAAACAATAGCTTTAAAAAAAGACTAATGAAATAAGGCCACACAACATTCCTAGTTACATTTAAGCCAATTAAATACTCCTCCTTGGAGTTGATAATTCGCAAATTTTAAACGCCTAGTCACTATAAAGATTAAAGGGACTACTGAATATTTACATATTCAATATTTAAATTAGGAGTTGATTATTTAAATCAATAAAATAATTGTGCACATTAGAAATGAACCAAAACAACCATAATAGATAAGCATATATGAATAAAAAAAATATTTTGCATTAAGACTCAATTATCTCACAATATATGAAGTTCCAAAGTCTTTAGTTTCCTTTAACTAAGCTAAAAAAACTTAGCCTCTAAAGGTCATAGTTACTATCAACGTGTATAAGAAGAAAAAGAAGAATAGAAAACTAATGATGAAGCTGGAAATAACTACAGAGAAGTGGTGGTCTTCTTGCCCTACCCTAACTTCCTTAAATAGTTAGATTACATTACGTTTTAATATTGTTGATATCTTTTTATTGTAATTCTCTAGCCTAGAAAATCATAACCCACATATTGCCCTTTAGACCTCGTCAAAATAAGATTTAAAAATCCTAATTAAAACATTTGATTGGAATTTTAAATTGTGAAATCTATAGTCACAACTAAATGTTTCCACACATATTCGCCGGAACACTGCTATTACTTTTCATCTATTATTCTATATGTACCTTAATTTGTGGCCTTTTATTTATTTTAACTCTAGATTTGGAAAAGAATACATGGATGGAAAAGATATATAAGCACACCCCTTAGATTGAACTAATAATTAAACACAATAAAAGGAAATTATGACTTAAAATAACTTCATTTACCATTTTTATCAAAATTTTCCATACTTATCTTTTAACAACATACATCATAAATAAACTTCATAAGGAAATATGTACAAAGATAAACTAAGATGATCCATTCTGAATCATGTATGTCATTTTGGTGAAGTTCCTCATGGTTATCACTCATACCATTCATGTTTTTAATTATTTGGAGTTTCACTTAAGTTCTATAGACTTGCTTAAATATCTACCACTTAAGAGAATATATATGCATAAATTAAAAAGGACTTTTATTATAAGTTATAATAGGCTGCAAGTTAAGGTGAGGAATAATGGATAAAAGAGGTCAAAACCATAAATCCTAACAAAGCATTTAAACAAAAGTAGGGAACAACAATGTTACCTCACTCAAAAGAATTCAACCTTAACCTTGCTCAAAGAAGATATGACAACATGCATAGAGTATATATATTTATTAGTTACCTATATTTTAATTAATAAAATGCTTCTAATTTTGTCTTATAATTATATATTTATGTTTTGTAGTGTAGATTAAAGATTTGGATCAAAATGTGTATAAAAGTATAAATTTAGCAAAGAAAGAACAAAGATTCAAATTTTCGAAAAGAATTAAAGCTTGTAGAACAAAAGTTCCAAAACAAATCTAAACATAAGGCGTGCCTACACCTTAGTCATTATCACTACTCTAGAAAATAAACGTTATTAATTGGATGAGGCCCTTCTAAAGCAAGTAGGCCTAGTCATTGCTACACCTATTGACACTTATATGAAATTTTTTTTTTTACCCAAGCCTTAAACTTAAAAGTATTTTTATTTTGCATTCCTCTAACTTAATTGTATTGTTTTGGTGTAGGAATGAAATTAAAAATGTTGAGGAGGAACTTCTGGAAAATGGGTACAAGTGTTATATGAATTTTTTTCTTTAATGTTATAGCATCAATATGAAGTTGTTGCTTTAGAAACGAAGAGCAAACTGGTACTTTGATGTTATAATATCAATTTGAAGCCATAGCATCACTGGAAAAAAATTTGATAAATCAAATATGGATGTTATATTGAAAAGCAAATTCAACATCGATGTTATAACATTAATATATAACTAAAGCATCAAAAGAATAATTAAAAGATTTTGACAGCGACCAAGAGAAAGAAAAAACTAATTTACCTAAGATAGATAAAAACAAGTATGATTCACCTCTAAATAAGAAAATGATCAAGAAACAGCACTAGAAAAAGGGAAAGAATTAAGGGAAAGGCTAGGAAGACATAGAGAGACTTAAGGATTCAGTCAAAAAGATTAAAAACTCATCCTTTGTAGTTTTTCTTCTCTCTTTTCTCTTTACATCCTTATATTTTTTATATTTATTTAGATTGGATACTCAATTTTGAGTTTTTAATCAAGATTAGTGGCTATATTTCCTATGTTTTTATAAAGGATTTGAGATTTTAGTGACATCTTGATGTTTTTCTAAGTTAAATCTATGGCTTCTTTTTGTTTCTTTGTTGATTTCTCTTTATGCTAGAATGGAAGCCCTTGACCATAGATTTAATTGCTTGGTGAATCTACATCTTCCAAAAAAAGGGTGATTTTGCTAATAGGAGAAAAATCAGGTATAATTTCCTTAATGTATTGGGAGACCCCAAAAGCTCCAAGATATTTATGTTCGGACATTACTTAAGTAAATAATTACCTTGTTTTCTAAAGAGAAATGGTTAGCTCACCTTTAGGATAAGGGGGTTAATCACTAATGGGTAAAAACCTACAAGGAAAATTAATGACTATCCATAGAATATACTTAATTAGGCATTGAAATTTAGCTACAACACTAAACTCTGTAGAGAACCAATGTCTTAAATTAACTCCATCTTTAGTTTAGTGTTGCATTTCATAAGTAGTTAGCCAACTTCCTCAATTTAATTAGTGAGTAGTGAACTAGATTTACTTTACTTAGTCATTTGATTTATGTTTTAGTTAAGACGATTTTAATTAAGTTCCTTTTCCTAATAGTATTAAAGATAGCTTAGTAAACTTTTTCACTCAATCATTGTGGACATGACCCAATCTCACCGGTCTTTATTACTTGAAAGATATTGTTATACTTGTGGTTTGTGACAAATAAGTTTTTCACACCATTATTGAAGATTGGTGTTTAAATTGTGTGTTATTATTGCAATGTTTGTGTCTATTTTTGTGTTTTGATTTAGTTTATAAAGTAATTAATCTAAACTTCTTATTTTTTTCTCGTGTTTTCTTTGTCTTGATGTGTAGCTTATGTGTGAGCAAGTATATGACTAGAACAACAAGAGGGCAAGACAAATTGTTGGTTCCAAAGCTAGAAAGAATGATCCAGGTAATTAGAAGGCAAAAGAGGATGGATAACTAAGCAAAAGCAATGAGAAGAGTTGAGTAAGAAAGAGTTGAAAGAGAAAGAATTAAGCAAGAAAGCTTGTAAGAACATCATAAGGAGGGAGCAATAATTGAAAATTCCATAGAATGTGGAAGAAGAATTAATGTTAATGGTCAAGGAGAAGCTTATAGAGAACAACTTTATCAATGGCCAATCAGAGACTATTGTTAATTAATGGTAGCAGTGAATTATCATAGAATTCAAAGGGCAATAATGAATGCACAAAAATTTCATATTCCAATGGATTTATTAATTCGATACAAATTAACCAATTTATAGAAGCCCCGTTTAAAGTACCAAATGATCATTTGGCAAATTTTCAAGAGTTGTGTAATATTATAAAAATTGGCAGTACAACATCATATAACATTTGTCTCACCCTGTTTCCATTTTCATTAAAAGATAAGATAAAAGGTGGATACACATTCCACTAGTAGGTAGAATGGACACTTGGCAAGAAGTTACTAAAATTTTTCTCACAAAATTCTTTCTATTAGTTAAGGCAGTAAAGTTAAAAAGTGACAATGGCATCTTTCATTAACATGAGTTGGAATCTCTTCATGAAGCATGGGAAAGATACAAAGACTTGTTAAGAAGATGTTCTCATCATGGCTATCTTGAGTGGCTACAAATTAAAATGTTTTATAACAAACTTAATGGGCATAGTAGAACAATTTTTTATGCAGCAGTAGGTGGATCTTTTATGGTAAAGACTTTATCGGAGACTTACACACTTCTTGATTACATAGCATCCAATAGTTATCAATGGCATTCAGAGAGATCAAGTCAAAAAGGAAATGGAGGAATACATTACATAGATCATATTATGCAATTGTCAGCTCAAATTGCAACACTTACTAATAAATTTACCAAGTTTGCAAACAAAGAGAAGAAAATAAAACAGGTGGAAGGAACTAGTTCTTCCCAATATTATCAATACAAGCCTATTCAAATGCAAGGAAAATATAATCAAAGCTTTAGAAATCAAGATAACTATGAATATAAAGCCAATAGGAACCCACCATCAGGCTATAGATAATAACCTCAAATAGGGAAGAAACCATCTTTGGAAGAGATGTTTAGTGCATATTACATAGTCAATGAATTGGTTAAACAAGTATGAGAGTCGGATGGACAATATAGAAATGCAAGTAATAGGCATCAATTCTTCCATAAAAAACCATGAAGTGCAAGTTGGGTAATTGGCAAAGGCTATAGGATCAAGTCGATAAGGTAATCTTCTTAGTGATACATAAGTAAATCCTAGGGAATAGTGCAAGGCCATTACACTTTGCAATGGGGAGAAATTGGAAGAGGCGCCACCTAGGGTAAAGAGCTCCACTCAATCCATCAAAGAAAAGGAATCAAGGAGGAAAGAAATTGAAATTGAATTAGCAAGAAGAATCAAGAAAAGAGGAAAAGGAGGAAGATGTTGTGAAGAGAGAATAAGTGATGGTGAAGATAGAAGAAGAAACAAAACCAAAGATCACTCAAAATATTTATTACCTTCATTGATATCAAAAAATGAAGGTGGATGATCATTTTGCAAAGTTTCTAGAGATTTTTAAGAAGCTGGACATCAACATCCTTATATTGATGCAATTGAGGAAATTATAAACTATGTAAAGTTCATCAAAGACATTTTCATATCAATTATGACCCTATAACTAAAATGGTTGTTGCCTTTTCTTGACTGGTGAATGTTTCTTCCATAGAAATTATAATTTTGATTCTTCAATCATGCAAAATGGATTTAGAATTCAATCGATCCATATCAAGAAATATATAATAGAAAACTTAAAAATTTCGTAAGGAATAATAATTAACTATGGAAAATTAAAAATGTGATTTAGTCATTGATAAGTAAAGTCCAAATTTTGATGTTAAACTTCCCTATTCAACTTTACATGTTGTTAAGCCAATGAAACTGTTGATTCTCAACAATTTATTTTGTCTAATTTCGATATATTCACACATTTTGTTATATAAACTCAATTAATAGTTCCTAAGGAAAAAGAGCCTATTAATGCTACACACCCTTTCTAACATAATTGTATTTTAGCAATTCATAAATCATCATAATATGGATAAACAAATACAAAGTTGGGCTTAAAGAATTACAATTATTTTAGAACATAGATATTTATAAATCCTTTAAATGTTCTCGAAATACAAAACTAGGAGTGTTTAGGGACATTAATATACACTAATAAGAGTATTGTTCTATGAACGATATTTGTTATGAAGTATCAAATGTTCAAGATATATAGTCACATGGGACCTACAAAATAAAAACAAAAACATAAATATCACACTTATGTCAAATTTTGAGATGTTTATGAAATTGGTATATAAATTCACCTCTTGCCCGCAACAATGAATCTTGTGAATAAGAGTCTTATCCTAATATATAAAAATTTGTTATAGTAACAAAACTTCAACCCTTTTACCAAGACTATATATCTACAATTTGAATGACCATTAATCAATTGTATCACATTTATAATGATATGTTGATAAAACAATAAACGCAATACTCATATTTGTATTATTACATTAATAAAAATATTCACCAATATTAGGCTTAACATTTGATGTCTGTGTCTTCATCTTGTCACTACAATATGGGCAATTAATGTAGGAAATTTGAAAAATTACTAAGGATCACAATAACCATATTATATACTCTATATAATAACAACAACAAAAATATTAATCTCGTTTTACTGTTGAATATAATGCTTTCTCTTGGAAAAATTGATAGTATTTTTTCTTTCAACTTCTATTAAATTATCGAAACAACAATAAATAGCATTCTTGAATTCATTAAAAACACCTTGGAACTCTTGCCACATCAAATATAAACCATGTAGTAAAGCAACAAAAGCTATTTTTCTACAATACACAAACAAAAATATGATTAATACATTTAAAAGTAACTGTCAAGAAAACTAAACAATCGTAATAGTTATCTAAACCTTTTCAAGCAGATGATTAGTGATAGTTGTTTAAAGCTTTTCAAATTGATGGTTGCTAATAGTTGTAAGAAACTTTTTCCCTAGATTTTTTATTTCTTAGTTACATTCACCTTTTCATGTCAACCTAGACCACCTTCTTCATTCGCACCATTCTTTATCAACTACAGAATTCTCCAGACTCCAAACTCCATTCCAGACTTTCATCTTCCGCTTTCCAACTCACCCATGAATTCTTCCTCTATTTTCGTAACAAATTCCCTTACTCATCCACAATTTACCATTTTATGTACGCACAACAAGCTTCAAATCCACAATTTTTTAGTAGCATAGGTAGTGGCTTCACCCAAAAAATATATGAAGGAAGCTTTGTGTCTCGAAGAGTGTTCTGCAATTTAGAAAAAAGTTTAAAAGCAAATTCAAAGAAAGAGTGAGGCAAAGCAGGGAGAATAGCTCAAACTCTAAGATTTAGAATCCCACAAGGATAAGGCACAAAGGAAGCTTTATGCCTCGAAAAGAGCCAATAAAATGCTGAGAGTTTAATATGATCCAAGATTGATTGCATTGTGTAAAAATGCTTTAAAAGTTAATTTATTATGATACTTTATAAAACTGAGCCATATCACGACTTTAATTAATTGTAGCTTTCTAACTTTTAAAAAGTTGATTATTAGAAAGCATCCATCCAATTGAGAGAAAAAGATCACCGATTAAATAAGGAAGACACAACTGAGTTTTCCATAATTAAGTTTTACTTCATCAAATTACAACAATGGCAATTCAAATCAGTGTAACAAAACTTTTTAAACCTGAAAAGGAGAAGACTTTTGGTATCGTTAACATTAGGCCTAGAGAGAGAGAGAGAGGATGAAAATAATAGGAAGAAAAAGAAGAATCAATTAAGTAAAATAGAAGATAAAGGAGAGGGAGTGCTGATGGCAAATGGGGAAATACATATTTTGCACATAAGACAAAGGAGCTAGCATTGTGAGAAATGGGGAAATCTAAGACAATACCAATCGAGGAAGCAATCGGAGCTAGGTGAGGAAGGAGTGCTGACAGAGAATTAAAATAGATGCAGTGTCGATGGAGAATTAAAGGAGTACATTAAGGCAAAAACATTAATTTGACGTGCTTACTACCTCAACAACATTATGAAAAACTTAATGTTGATTTATTTTTAAAAATTAAAAATTGAAATATTTTAGTGTCATATTTTAAAGTTTGAACTATTATTATACAACCGAATAAAGTTTGAGAATTTTTACAATTAATCCATTTACAATCCCCACTACAAGGTATTATATTTATTTTAGTTTATTTATGATTTAAGATAAAATTATTTTATAAAATAAAATTTTATTTATAAATATTTTAAACTAAAAATATATAAATCCCTAATATTTGTCAATAAGTATTAAAAGAATTTAAGATAAAATAAATTAATTATTAATTTATTAATTTGAATTACTTATAGATTTTTATGTATTTAATTATTATGAGTAATAAAAATGTAACTATATCAGTATTAAAAAACTAAAATAATTTACTTTTATTTAAAAATAATAAAAACAAAAATAAAACAAAGTAAAATAAAAGTGGAACTAAACAACCTGTTATTATCTATTTGATTTTACTTCTATTTTTTGGTTTTTGTTTTTTGTTTTTGGATTTAATAAAAGAAATTATTGAGTTGAGTTTTTGGTTTTGGTTTCTTGTTTCAAAAATTATGAAAATTATAAATCTGGTTTTGATATTTTATTTGTATCTTTTCATAATATGTTTTAATATTAATTTCTGATGAAATAATGAATAATATAATTTAGTGATTATAATTAAATTTAAAATAAAACTATTTTGAAAAATAATTTAATGTATTTGAGATACCTTGAAATATATCATCTTCAAAAAAATTTAAAGCAGTTACTTATGAAATAAAAATTGATTTTATTAAAACAATATTAGTTTAAGTTTTTGCTTATATTATTATTTATTCAATAATTTTATTATTAATATATAATAATATATTGTATAAATTATGAAGTTAAATTAATTTATCCCTTACTTTTACTTAGTATTTAATTAATTTATCTCTTACTTTTATTTAGTAATTAATTATTATCAATAATTAATATAATATATTAATATAAACATATTTTTATTTAAAAAATAGAAACCAAAATGAAGACACTACAACTCAAAATTATAATAAAAAATAAATGTGGAATTAAACAGTCCCTAAACTTTTCTTATTTATGTATGATGTATTGAGGTGACGTATCTGGAATATTCAACTTCAATTTTCTATCATGTTAGAAAAGATCATGTAATTTAATTCTGCTATTTACACTTCAAACTTCAAAGAGAGCATTTGTTGCGTCAGCCTTCAGATGAATATATATATATATATATATATATATATAACACAAAGCAAGCCTTATTTAAGGTGATAATAGTCTTTAAGACTTGAATGTACAACCTTAATCACATTTGGAGAATTCCTCCTCGGCTAGTCAAAGTGCCTCTTTTGGGGGCTATTCAATTCAAACTTATAGTTCGTGAAATACCTATATCTTAACTTGTCTTGGAAGTACCCTGTCCCGATATTCTTGGTAGGTAAGGTTCCCGTCCCTTCTCTTTTTGTTAGTCCAGCTAGCGTATTGCTAGGCCCCCTAACGTTAAGGAGCTTTTGGCAAGCAGAAGGCATGGACAAAAACATGAAATTAATGGTGGTGGGCGGGTTGTCGTCTCCAGTTGGCATATTCCATTTCTATGTTCTTAAAAAGACTGAACTAAGATTGGTGATCAGCTCACCTATGGCGTTTGATAGGAATAATGGACGCAATTATCAAAGACTCTGACTAAAGCAAAATCAGGTCCACTCCAATCTGGCACGTAGAGAAGGTGGGCAAAATCAAAGCATTGTGAGCAAAACAATAACAAAACGAAACTGTTCATCTGGTTGACATTTTCACAGATTGTGACATAACATGATACATCACTGGGTAATAGAAGCATGTGAGCATTACGTATCAAGTTTGAAAAAGGAAACGCAGGAGCTTCTGCGTAGATTGTGAGCAGGAAAAAAAAAAAAAAAAAAAAAGGGAACATATGACACGTTAAGTTGAAGCACTCAAATGAAGTGCCACCAAGGAGGAATAAAATCCATCCTTGATTTTGATCAAAGCCTCATGCTTTCCTTTCTCTACAATTACTCCATTTTTAACCACAGCAATAACATCTGCATTTTTAACAGTGGATAATCTATGGGCTACAACCACTGTTGTTCTGTTCACCATAACTCGGTCTAAGGCATCTTGGACCACTCTTTCAGATTCTGCATCCAACGCACTGGTTGCCTCGTCTAACAATAATATTTTTGGATCTTTCACAATAGCTCTGGCAATGGCTACTCTTTGTTTTTGGCCTCCTGATAGTTGGACTCCTCGCTCTCCGACTACTGTATCGTATCCCTGCGATTTAGTTTTGTAGGACATAATCAGCAACTGAGTTAAGCGTTCAATTCCAGTGAAGCTACGCAGTTATCTATGAGAGTGATGTGAAAATATAATGAAGTCCAGCAGGCTAACGGCTAACCTGTTGTAAGCTACTGATAAACCGATGGGCATTGGCCAATTCTGATGCAGCTAAAATTTCAGCTTCAGTTGCATCTCCTCCTTTTCCATACGCAATGTTGGCTCTGATCGTATCATTGAATAAAATAGGTTCTTGACTCACTAGGCCCATCTGTTGTCTTAACCACTTGACTTGGAATTTCTGAATTTCGATTCCGTCAAGACTTATAGTACCAGAGTCAGGATCGTAAAATCTTTGTAACAAAGCAATTACTGTCGATTTTCCACTTCCACTTTCGCCGACCAATGCAACAGTCTGAAAAGAGTAGGATCACATTAACTTTACGAAAAAATTCCCATTGGACTACAATATATAGATTAATCTGTTGTTTCTTATTCTGACGGGATAAAGGAATGAATGCTTGATGTAGATGATCACCTTGCCAGAATGAATAGCCAAACTGAGATCTCGGAAAATTTGGACTTCCGGTCTAGACGGATACTTAAAGCTTACATGACGAAGCTCAATCTCTCCTTTTACATTATCTAATTTGCTTCCTGACTCATCACTAGGATCAATGTCTGAGTCTCTGTCTAGGATGGTAAATATAGAGGCAGCAGCAGTCTTTGCTTTGGAAGAATCTGGAGCAAAGGAGCTTGATTGAGAAATTGCAATGGCTGTCATAGTTAGAGCAAAGAACACCTGAACAATGGACAACGGACGTTAGATTCATAAATTAAAAAAAAATCTCATTGTGTAGGCATCGAGTAAGAGAAAAGGTATATACGTTTTTATAGATAAGGAAAATTTACCCACTTGGAAAACATCAGAGAAGGTTGTTTTGCCATGACGAACAAGCTGAGCTCCTGCATAGAAGCTCGCGGCATAGACTGAAAACAGTAATAGGAAAGATACTCCAAATCCGATTCCGCTTATCATTCCCTGCCTTATTCCTGTTTTCATAGGACCTTCACATTTCGTTTTGTACAGCTCCATCACTTTCTCTTCGGCGCAGAAGGAGGCAACAGTTCTTATACTCCCTACTGCATCATTTGCAACTTGGCTTGCTTCCTCGTACATTGCCTGCAATTAACGAGGCTTATTACTTCATCAGTAATTTTGAATATAAAGATCAATACCATGGAATTAGAATTATGTGATAAGACCATACCTTGCAATCTGCACTGAAACCTTGCAAGAACTTTAGTTGAACGTATCCGTTGAGGCCTATCAGAGGAAGAAAAGCAAGGACAATGAATGCCAGTTGCCAACTGGCAGTGAAGGCAATGACCAAACCAGCTATGGCTGAAGCACTGTTTTGAACCAACTGAGCCAATGTGTCACCAACCAAGGCACGAACTGTGGCTGCATCTGCCGAGAGCCTAGCACCAATAACACCACTTGAGTGCTGTGGCTCATCGAACCAACCAATCTCCATGTGAACCACCTTTTCGAAACAAAGAGTTCTGATTCGTTGGATTAATTTGCCACCAGCAACAGCGAATAAGTACGACTGAGCTGGACAAACTAGCAGGGACACTATTGAGAGGATCAAGAACATTATTGCCCAAAACTTTGAATCCTTTCGCAATTCATGAGGTGTTTCATAAAACGTTTTAACCACTTTGGAAAGCAATGTACCAAAAATAGGAAAGATCAATCCATTGATAACTGCCACCAACGTTCCAGTTACAAGCACTGGAAGTTCTGGCTTGTTAAGAGATGCTAGGCGACGTAATGTAACCTTTTGATTATATTCTTCTGTTGAAGTTTCAGATTCTACTTCAGAATTTTCAGGTCCACTGATAGGCAAACCGAAGAATGTGAAAGATCGTCTACTACTACTCACAGATGATCCCCGACTTATGGACCTCTTCATGGAATTTCTTACACTCGGCTGTCTGAAGGATCCACTGCTGTTCGACCTTTTGTATTCATCTGCTACCTCTGTTGAACCTCTGTTGACCTCTTGCAAGCGTATGAGCTGTGAGTATGCTCCTTCAGGATCCTCGATTAATTCAGAGTGTGAACCTGACCAATGAGCAAACCAGTTCCTATGTCATAAATTGACCTTCTTTTTGTCATATCATTTATGAAAATTACTGAAACAGTAAAGCTAGGATCAGTAATGAAAGCCATAGACCTTCAAAATATTTGTCAACTAGAACGGAAAATTTTTCACCAATACAAAATGGAGAAAATTGGCTGTATGTTGAACAAGGACAATTAAAAATGAATCCCGATAAGCAAACTTGTTTATACAGAATGATAGAAAACAAAGAGAGAATAAAAACAATGTGAAGAAGATAAAGGTGAAGGAAACTTCGCTACTGGGAAAAAGTGATTAAATTGGTTTTAGCATTGGAACCTTTTTCTACTATCTTTCCCCGGTGAATGACAGCAATCATGTCAGCATTTCTCACAGTGCTTAGCCGATGAGCCACGATCACAGTTGTTCGATTGACCATAATCCTATCTAGTGCTTCTTGCACCACTCTCTCTGATTCCGCATCAAGGGCACTGGTTGCTTCATCCAGAAGAAGAATTCGTGGATCTTTCAGGATTGCTCTTGCTATTGCGATTCTCTGCTTCTGTCCACCAGAAAGTTGAGTACCATGATCACCAACCATGGTGTCCAGTCCCTGGAGATAAAATTACAAATTGAGCTTAAATTCACGTTCCATCAAACAAGCCCAGAAAGATGGAGATAAATAGGCCGCTGAAATCACCTGTGGGAGTTTATCAATGAACTTAGCAGCATTAGCAAGCTCAATGGCTGATTTTATCTCTTCAGTAGTTGCACCTTCTTTTCCATAAGCAATATTGTCCTTAATACTAGATGTAAACAACACTGGTTCCTGGCTAACAAGACCAATTTTCTGTCTAATCCACTTAAGTTGAAACTCTTTGAGGTTTATGCCATCCACAAGAACTTCACCAGTCTGTGGATCATAAAATCTCTCTATCAGACTGATGACAGTCGACTTTCCGCTTCCACTTTGACCAACCAAAGCTGCAGTTGTGCCACTTGGGATGCAAAGAGAAAATCCACAAAATATTTGTTCATCAGGTCTAGCTGGATAAGCAAAATATACATCCCTCAGCTCTATATCTCCATGGATATCCTCCAATATCTTTCCATTTGTGTCATAAGCATCTATCTCTGGCTTTCTGTTGATTGTTTCAAACATTTTATAAGCTGCAGCTTGACCAGCTGCAAAAGCAGTCATGCACGGGGATGCCTGCCCTAGTGACCTAAATAATCAATGAGAAGCTAAACAGTAAATAATCCAATCTATGAAATCAGATATTGCATCAGTAAATACATGTTTATGTGTTGGGACAGAGTGATACGTACATTGATCCAGTCAATACAGCAATAATCACATTAAACACCTCGCCTCCAGAGTACCCCTTTTCCAGTATCATCTTTGCTCCAAACCATATGGACAAGGAATAAGTACAGAAAGCTACTGCAAAAACCGTGCCAAGACCTAACCCAGCAGCAAAACCTTCACGAACGACTGACTTGTAAGCCGTAATAAGATGTTTCTTGTAACTCTCGATAGCTTGTTTCTCCCCTGTAAATGATGCTACCTGCCATCAGAGTTAAACTTCCATGAGTATGCTTTTCTAATCAGAAACCATTCTCTGAGAGGTGCATGTGTAAAGTAATATTACAGTTCTGATTGAGCCAATCGTCTGCTCGACAACATTTGCTGCTTTTCCATAAGCATTCTGTCCAAGAGATGCCGTCCTGGATATCATGATGGACATGCCCGCACCAGCTAGCACCATCAAGGGAATAGATGCTAGCATGACAAGTGTAAGAAGCCACCCCTTAATAAATGCTATAACAAATGCTCCAACAAAAGTCGATACCAACTGTATAAATTTCCCGACCTGCATGCATAAGTAGTAGGCAATGTTACCAGAGGAATAAAAGGATCTAAGTTCTTTGATTGGATTCAATTTCGCAGCAGTTTAGTACCTTCTCACCCATGGCTTCTTGAATAAGAACAGTGTCACCGGACATTCTACTAACAACCTCTCCTGTGTTTGTTTCTTTATCAAAGAAACCAACTTCTTGTCTCAGTATCGTTTTCAGATACAAACCCCTTATTCTTGCAGCCTGCCTTTCTCCAGTGATCATCCAACAAGCCACCTCTGACAACCAACAATATAAGTTTCTCAGTAAACAGCGCTTGGAAGGTTCATTTTCAGTCTTGAGTTATTGCTACTTACGGAGAAATGATGCTACACCGCACCCAACGGCCAAGTACACAAATTTCAGGCACACCTAATAATAACAACGAATCAATGGCATCATTTGTTACATCTTGTGTTTCCAACTACATGCAGAATACAGACTCAAAATTCCTATGATCATGCTTCATTCTCAAACTTGAGAGCATGTTCTTGTTTATAATAAATCATTATGTACCTGGCAAACTACGTGCAGAACATCTTTGCTGTTCTGATTTTGTCCAAAAGAGTCAGTCATTTGACCAAATAGGAGTGTCATAATAGGCATACTTAATCCATTACCAACAGCTCCAACCGTACCAATTATCATCAACAAGACGTCCACAGGTTTTGCAAATGCGAAGAGCTTATAAAATGGAACAGTTTTCGTTTTCTCATCTCCTCCGCTCTTCTCTGCCTCTGCTGTGTCTCTGTCCTTGCCAACGCCCTTGTCAATAACCGGAGAAGCTGTGGCATCATTTGTATCTTTAACACCTCCTGTGCCGATCTCTGCATCCATAACTCTCAACTCAAGATGTTGATTTTGCTGTCAGCTTCTTTCAATCTGCAAATATATACATGAATATTGCAGCCGATCAAAAGCAAATAATTGATGAAATTAGAACTGGAAATCCGTGGTATAATGCAACATATAAAAATTAATGTTCAGAGAAAATTTGCAGGAAAGAATATGAGAAAGAAAAATCTTTTATTCTAAATTAACCAACGAAGCATCCTTAGATGGAGCTATTACTGGGGATTGTGATTGACCACCTCGTTTTCAGCTGAAGTAGGCATTAAGAGTAACCTAAAAATGCATAAAGGTCCCTTGTTTATTTACCTACATAAGAACTGAAAAAGCAGGACACATAAATATATAAAGGAAACCAACACCACCCTTCCCAACGGAGAATGAAGCAGAAAAGCATGTTAAACCCGTCGGTTGCGTAATTTCGTGGAAAATGGGAAATTCGTTACAACTTACAGGTAGGACCAAACTGGGCAGTAAGTAACATGAATATTGGATGTCTGTGAAGGTTTGATGTTTTAGAATACGGAAAGCAACTTCTGGTCTCCACCTGAATGGGAACAACAAAACAGTATTTCTTCAGGATAACCGAGCAAAAAAAGATATACGTCTGAATGTCAACGCGAGTATAAGAGAGATGGATGAACGGAGAAGGTGACAGGGGAGATTGGCAAAAGTGTTTCTTTCTTTGCACCTACTACGAACTAAGCCAAAATAATTGAAGATTGCATTAATGCCTCGTTAGACTAGGCAAGGGAAAAACAGGATGTGGTCAGAGACGAGTGAGCTCTGAAACTGCTGTCATATTCCTGACAGAAACACGTAAGACCTACTCATCTAAGGGCCACCAACTCCTACGAAAACAGAAAATGGTGCGCTGCCGAATAGAGAAGCACACCCAAGACAATGATTGGAACACCATAGCTGCAGATATCGTATGCGTATACTTACAAAGCGAAAAACAGAATTTCTGGTACGAGGCAACTATCCCAAACGTCAGTCTCAAACCAGCGTTACTGGCGCAAGAGCTGGCTGTCGAATAGTTTCGGACTTTATTGATAGAGTTAGTTCCTCCCCAACTCTTGTAAGTCTTCACCTGTTTTTAATTTGTCAAGTTCAAGGGAATAAGCCATGTACTATTCTTATAATAATTTCTCTCTTTTCGTGAAGTGCAAGCGTTGCAAGGCATGGTCACCAACAACGGGAACCCAACTAAACCAAAATTGGTCAAAGGCATGGAACTCTTTTGTTCATTGTCAAACAAACTCTGTCTCTTTTCTAACAAGTTATCTCCTCGGAAGTTGCACTAATATCTTCTTCTTTTTCGTACAATGACATGATGGATTTTGCAAAACAAAGAGACGAAAATCATATCCCTCGTTTTTCAACGGCGAAACTGGTAATTCATTATTTTGTTTGATTTGTTTGGTCATTCTGTTTTAAAATGGGGTGTAGATAGATAATTGACTTCTAAAGCATTTGACTTTTTTGTTCGAACATGGAAACAAAGATGACATCTTGAAGTTCCACTAGGCTTGGACTTTTGCGCCTGTAAAGATGGTGTTCGGTACTATATACATACGAGCGATGTCATGTTTGTTACGGCTTAACATGCTTGAGGTTTTATGTAACACTAACTTCTATTTTCATGATGCACATTCGATAAATCTTTAAACAAGATTCTAAAGATGAAACCAATTTAATTATGACTAAAGTAGGATTCATGAAGTTAAAGAAGTTGGCAACAGAGGACACTAATTTTCCATTAGATATAGCCCAAGTCTCTGATATTACAAGAGATTTTTATGTACAATCAAAAACTGCAAAAAGGAAATTAGCAAGGAAGAGAAAGAAATTTTCCAAAGACCAACAATAGCGGGTTACTCTGCTCATCTTATTTCTCAATTTGTATCTTAGCACACAACATCCAACTCAATTTATCATGGAGATGAAGTATAAATGGTGTCTTTAGTTGTTTCTTTTTGTTGACTATCTTACAGGCAAATATACTGCCTGACTTAAGGAGTTGTTTGATCATATTGTCAACATGATGATAGGCTTAATGCCTTGAAGGAGTCATGTAGATATAGTTTTAACTATAGTAAAATTTTCTTTTCATTTTTAAAAAATTTGTAATTAAAACAAATAGCCCAATAAGTTATGGAATTGCATCATATTATACGTATCAAAAACTGAGTGACTAAAAAACAATATCGAGAAGCTCATAGGTTTTAATATACAGAATTATGATTTTTGCTTAGAAAAAGGGAGGCATGATAGCTTGGGGTTGCATGGGTTTGCCATTTCACATTTGTTGGTTCTTTGTATAATACATAATGATACCTTAGTTACGTATCCCAGATTAAACTTAAAATGGCAAGAAACGAAGAAATACAGAAAATACCTTATTTCAATCTCTGTAACTTCAAACCAGCTTTCTAAAGTCGAAACGAATGAAAATCCACCACCACCTTCACGAGAGCTACTCACCAAGACTCAGGTAAGATCTTTCTATAGTTTTATCAAAACGTAAGCTCTCTTAACGGGTTAGAGAATCCTTATACTTATGATTGATATATAAGCAACTACAGCAGGAGATCTTAACTTTTATATATAACATCTATATCGGACTTCGCCATCATAAGACCGATATGGGTCCGTTTCATACTGATTTAGATTCATTTTTCACACGGACTTCGACTCATTGATTTGGATCATTTATTAGGCCACTTTATTATCTTTATCTAGATCAAATTATATAACTTAACCGATAAGTTATTAAAAAATAAAAAAATATAATTAATAATTGTCCAACTTTATGAGAAGGGACAAAATTGTCCAACACTTTGGTCTTAACCACAGTCCCTCAATGGATTACTTTCCATCTCTCAGATAACCATTTCATACAGGTGGCCGAAGGAGACATAAAGGAGTACTACCAATGATTATCAACATCAAACACTTTAAAATAGTGTGGAAACAGGAAATTCTCTTGGCTTAGATTCTTTCAGTCAAAAACCAAAATTTTCTGATTTGGGATGGTTTCCAGGTAGAAATTATCTTACGTCGATTGTTTCAGAATTATTTCAATTTAAAAAATCAAACTTTTTAAGATATATGTTATATATCTTAGTATTTAATTTTAACATTATTAGATAATTGGACCTATAAGATAATGTAGCTTCAAGATTTACACTGAATTTAATTGGGTGATGATAGCTAGACCATGGCTTGGTGTAATTAAACAACAATTCTAATTTGACTTGGATTCAAAAATAAAAGGTTATCTTCAATAATATTTTAGACGCGATAGAACTCTATCTTGACTAGAGGCTTGGTTGATTGTGGCCATGTAAATTAAACGGTCGTATGTGAAATCAGCAGATAATGTGTGTGTGACTCTCGTATTCCTCTATTTTGTTGGTTGCACAATTTCTGAAATTTTGGGGCTGTGAGCTTTTAGATTTGTGAGAGTCACGTGGATGGAGAAATTAATGTGTTGATTTTATGTTATTGAAAATTCCATCTTGGTGTTACAGTGTTTATTGATTTTTTGGTGTATGACTCACGACTGGGGTGTTCTGTGAATTGCGTGTGTCCTCTGATGAAGGTTGGCTATAGACTGTGCAATTAATGTGGTGAAGCTGTGAGGGTGTTGTTTGTCGTGGGTGTGTGGTTCACCGTGGTGTGGTTTTTGTTAGTCCTTGTGTGGAGCTTTATCTGTTGGACCTATAATGCGTGATGTGCTCCTGCTATAGCCATGAGTTGGTACTGAAATTTTCATGAACTAACCTATATTTTGTGAACAATTTTCATATCTAATTCAGAGGAGTTAAACCTATCGGGAAGTCATTTTGTTTCTATCTCAAGTATTTTTTATTTTATTCTTAGTTATTTAATCACTTGAATTGTTTATTTATTATCTTTCATTAAAAGATTGTTGAGAAAAATACTCTGTTAAGGTTAACACGAGTCGGTCGTGTTATTAGGTGTAAAAATCTTTTACGAGAAGTGAGGTTGAAAGACAGAGCCGATCCTAACGCTTTATAAACCATGGGCAAATATAAAAGGTATCTTTTTTGTTTTTTTTTTCTTTATGATAATCAAGACTGGACTCTTATAAAGAACAAAAGAGATAAAAGGATCATTTTGTTGCTCTTTATGAAGATCAAGACTTTCATAAAGAACAAAATGAAATAAAATAGGGCATTTTTTGTTGCCTATTTTATTCTTCATGAAGTTGGGCCCTGGGCAGGTGCCCTGCCTGCCCTTGCTTAAGGTCGGGTCTGTTGAGAGATAATGTTAAAAATTAAGTGATGTCGGCTCAGTAAAGCCTAGGATAAATTTATTGTACTTTGGTGAAAATGATTAAGCTAGGTGAGGGCCCTACAGACGTAAACAAAATATGTCGAACGATGTTAACAAATCTCGGTGTTGATTTATTTTTTGTTCTTTTAATTTTTTTAATTTTTTGTATTTGTTAGAAACGAATCAAGAAGTTTGCGAAACTATCCCAACCACTTGTACGGTTTTTCAAAACTTAATGTGACCTAAATGGCTATAGTCTTTACACATTTATGGAAGTTTTGGTAATGCAAGTCTATGAAACATTTTTGACTTAATGTGTCACTAAAATGTCAAACAGTGGCTAAGAACCCTTTAGTAATAGTTGACATTTACTTATTGTCAATCTATGCCATTAAAAGAGTGCACGAGTGACGTATGCGTGTTAAGTTAAAACAAACGATTCCCCACCCTCATCGAGATGAATAAACTAATCTGAACCCTTCTTTCTAGATATCGGTGGACTTTGGCTCGCAACTCGGATTCCTAATGTACAATATATAGTTTATGTATAAATTTTGATTTAATTAATTTCACTTTTTTTTGGGAATAAATTTGTACTTTATTTTGAGAAAATTGTACTTATTAAATACTCATCCTAACGGTGAATTAGAAATTTGAGGAAGTGAGAAAAAGAAAAGAGATACGACAAGAATAAAGATGTGCTTGATTCGTTCGAAGAATGGTAACAAAAATTATAATAAATTTAGTAATGAATAGAAATTTTTTATAATATTGAGATGTATGAAGTATTGTCTTAAGAAAGAATATTAAAACACTGTTTATCTAATTATAATATATTATTAACTGTCTTTTTTATTTCTTTTTTATCGTACTAACTAATCAAGCACAATAAAAACTATAAAAAATTTGAAAAGAGAGAAACACCAGATGTAAAGTAAAAAAATGGGCCAATGAGAATAAGTGAGAATAATTTTTAAAAAGAGAAAGTGATAAAAGTACATTATAGAAATATGATGCATTGATCAAATTAATTAAAAAAATAAAAGCAAAGGCCTTTTTAAGTAAACACAAATCTGTATTATTCCTATTTCTAAAAACTTAAAATGAATTTTACAGATTTTCCAACATTTAACATAAGAGAAATGAGTTTCAATTTTTAAAACAAATAAAAAATATTATTTGAAAACCAAATTCTGTTCTTCTTTCAAAAGAAATATTTAATAATTTTATAAGTAAACAAATTCTAAATTTTCGACTATTGAATTGTTCATGTATTATATTCTCAAGATACATTCGATATTTTTTAAAAGTTTGAAAATGAGTTTTAAAAAGTTCGAAATACACTTATTGTTCCTGCTAGAGGGGATAAGAATATACATTCATTCACCAAATTCTGTAATTAGCTCGCGTACAGGGAATAAAAATAATATTTGTAAAAAATTTCAACCACAAAAAATGAGCAACTCTTTTTGATGCCATTGTACCGACCACCGAGTATTCAAGAGCATTGAGTCAGGTTTTAAGGCTTTAACACCTCGCATCAATTTCTCAGGGATCTACTTTCTTCTTATTCTCGTCATCACCAGTACCACAAAAAGCATACAACGATAGGAACCTCATTCGTCTCGTGTAGATTGGCAAATATCATAGTATCAAGTAAGAGTAAAATAGTATAAGATTTTGGTTTAATGAAAGGTAGGAGCATCTTGAATCTTTCAATGAAACCAATTGTTGCATAAATAAACCACACAAAACTCGTATCTAAAGTCAAAAGCATCCACCTTAATCTGTTTACATTCCATTCTTTTTTAGCAATTTCTGGGAACGTAGGTGGTTGATAAGAGTTAGGGCCGTTTCCGGGGTTAAAAAGTTTATGAAACGACAGAAAGAACGAAGTCGACAGTTGAGCTATTGTTCTCAATTCCAAGTCTTCTGCCATTAGCTCCTCGTAGTCAACTTGGAGGTAATTAAGATATTAGAGGAATCCATATTTTTCAATGAGTGTTATTATCATTATCAGTTCAACAACTCATAGATCGCTGCAATTATAACAACTTATGTTAGGTAGCTGCATCTCTCACCATTGCCTTAACTATATCTTTCTCTTATCTCCTATATTATTTTCTATGAACTAATTAATGCCACTACTTGAACCTTTCTACATTCCTTTGATCTATCATTTTCTAGAATTTAATGATTTTTAAAATTTGCTTAGTTCTTAAGAAAGCATTTTTTAGCAATTATAATTTAATTACGTCTGTCTTTTATGTTTGGGATTTTGTTTATGATGCTCAGTTCCGACCCACCTTGTTTGTACACATCAGTCCCATTTTCCATTAAAAAATTAAAAAAATCATCCAAGTAGTTTTGAGGCCTGAACTTGTCAAAAACAGAGATTGTCCCAGTACTAATTGATCGGAAAAAACAAGAGGAAGCGAACAAGAAACCCTAACGAGGACACGGAGAGGAACCTGAAATTACATAGGCCGTCCATTTAGAGGTAGTATAAGACAATTTGATTGTGGCTTTATTATTAGATCTAGTCTTCAATTAATTATAATACACTAAAATAAGGATACTTATAAGCGGAAATTATTGAATCAAGATTCGTTTTCCCATTGTTGAAAACCATCCTTCTCTTTACTATCAGGCCGGTCTTTAAGAATCCATGGGTTCATACAGTGGATATGAAATTAATTGGAGTAATCTGGTAATCTATCTTCTCGAGGTCAATTAATTGTGATGCTTACGGTTGTCGGAAGAAAAAAATCATTCTACCGGGTAGCTGCCAAGGTTAGGAAGAGGTAGAGCTCGAGAACCGACAGGAAGGACCACAATAAAGTATATAATGTAATCAAAGAAAGCTTCCTTGATGGAAGCAGCTCTCTCTCTTTGTTTAAACTGAGCAGAAATGGAATGTCAATGACCATAA
This sequence comes from Erythroxylum plowmanianum, assembly GCA_025531925.1. NCBI lineage: Eukaryota > Viridiplantae > Streptophyta > Magnoliopsida > Malpighiales > Erythroxylaceae > Erythroxylum > Erythroxylum plowmanianum. The sequence goes on from JANVCQ010000004.1 coordinate 5,941,358, forward strand.
AATGATCACCGCGATTCCCTCCAACAACCTTTTTATATTAATTGAAACTGACGCACCCGAAAACAGAGAAGGGGAATGAGCACCAACTCATAAACTGGGTGTTGAGTCCTCAAACGCATTAAACAGGCTAATCCGCAACTATTACCTGGACTGACAACTCATTTTTATTAGTAAAGGAACTCTAACAACCTGCCAACTGCATTTAGCATCTACTATCTAATATCATATTACATATCAGTACTCTCGTGCCCTGGTTTTGACCAAATTCATGGGATTTTCTAAGGTTGGATACGTATAGAAGATTGTGAGAAAATGCTCACCAATTCCAAATTAACCCAATTCCATATCAAAAATGAGGTTTTTAATAACACGAAGAAGCCACTCTTTTCGCTTCTTCAGGTCGCACATGAATGCATGTAGCTAGAGAAGTTTTTATTTCTAAATCGTTTTGGAGGTATAAGAAGGGTCTGAAACGCAATTGTTTTATTTTTTCATTCTAACTGATAGATTATACAACAATGAAATGAAAGGATCGATGCTTCAAACCAACCATGTACTCCACTATGCGCTTGCCGCTTGAGAAAATCAGCTATGATTTAGAAAAATATTGTTAGGAATATCAATCTAATATATTCCTTTAATCATGCTTTCTATATTAAAATATATCATTGTGTTTCTGTATTTACTTCCTTTAATTTAGGCTAATTACTGTTAATCTTCTATATGTAGTATATTTATTATATAAGATAATAATACACACAAAAAAAACATTTTTCATCTTCAAATTTACGTTCGCTCATGCATGTTGCTTAGTAAATTATCTATTCATACTAAAGCTTAGTAATCCTCTCCACGTAAACTTGTATTCTACAATAAGGAGCCAAACCTTTTTGAGTTACAAATTTTTAGTTGTAGTTTCTTTCCTTTATTAAGATCTTATAATCACCGTAAATTCTCTTTGAAGAGTATTAAATGTGTCTATCTAGGAAAATTACAACATTATTGAGGATCTCTTAACTGCCAAGATATATATTGCTCGTCACTTCATTTTGATGAAAAGGATGTTCCTTATATTCAAACTAAGCACGAATAAATCTATCCTAATTTGAAGCTACTACTGTATGGTTAAATTTGAAAGTAAATACTTCCCCAATCTCAATTCTTTTAAAATGAATGTCTCAATCCTATGTTCCTATTTTCAAAGCATCTAATTATCCTTCCTTTTATCTAGAGTCAAGTACTCCAAAATCAAGTCCCAATGTGTCTTTAATTCCTTTTCCCACTTACTTATCCTGTTTATTCCAAATCAAAATTCCCTTCCATCTGTCACTTAATCAAATTTGCCATCTATATTACTGATGTGGTTTCGCAAGTTCACGGGTCTCAAGTAGTACAGTATAATATCGTCCCACAGGGAGTAATTGTGTAAGTACTAGGCT
>JANVCQ010000004.1:5981279-6010305 GCA_025531925.1 Erythroxylum plowmanianum
TGTTCGTTCAGACTAAACATGTACTCATATTGATATATTAAATACTTATGACTTTTTGTTTATTTTAATTATCGTTTTATGACATACTCGGGAATTGCAATTAATTAATAAATTGTTTGCATGTATTCAATTCTTGTTATACATGAATAATTATTAAAATTGATTATATATTCAAAAAAATGATGAATTATTAAACAAATTTATTTAATTAATAATATTTAATAGTTATTAAATAAATATTATTATTTTAAATTAGCAAATAATTAAATAAAATTATTTTCGTAAATTTAAAACAAATTTAAATAAAAAGCTAATTACAAATCTAATTTATTCAATTTTTTTTAAAATTGAAAAATTTTAATTTAATTATTATATTTTATTAAATTTAAAATTATTCAAATATTCAGATCAATAAATACAAATCAAGAAATTCTAATTTATATTAAAACATTATAAACTAAATTTACCAAAATTATTACAAATATATTTTTAATAAAAAACTTACAATCCGCGACGTCTGTTCAAACAGACGTCGCAGAATATCACATTTTCGCGACGTTTTTCAAACATCGTTAAAACACAGACATTCCTTGACATTCTCTCCAGACGTCGCAAACTCTTCCGTTCTTTCCTGACGTCTGTATGAACGTCGCAGAATATGCAAGCATTTTACAACATCTTCGGTCAGACGTCGCAGAAACCTATTACCTACCCCACAATTTACGACGTCTATTGTGACGTTTTAATAGACGTCGTAGAATATTTTCTGCGACGTCTTATTGGATTCTACGACGTCTACAAGATGTCACCAAATGTACCTTTTTGTTGTAGTGGATGTGGCTGCTACGACTTCAAACGCAAAGCAAGTTTGACCAGTCTGAGTCATAAAATTCTTTCTTGTGCTTATTGGTTTGATACAAAGAAAAATTCTAAGTCGTCATGCTCGAACTTGTAGGTAAATGTTATGTCGTTTCTTTGTTGTAATTACCATGTTGAATAGACCTTGTGGGTTAACGCTTAATGGTGTATGCCCCAATCGAGTAAGGTTGTCATCTAGGGGCAGAAAGGGACGGCAATGTGTAGAAATCTACTTGGATGTAGGTAACCCTGACGGAGATTCTTAGAGCAAGTGGTGGATTATAAAACTGTTGAAAATGATTGGACAAGTGGGAAAGTTGAAATCTTTTGATACCCAGTTGGAGTTGGTGACTGAACGCTTTCCTCTACTGAGAAGGCCAGGTGGGCACTTCAGCTGTTTTTATAGTATTGGTTGTATATCAGCTCTCAATTAAAAGGTTAATGATCATGGGTGTAATGATGAATATGTAGAAAGTTAAAAAGGTCCTAGAAACACACCATTTTAACGTTTGAATTGAAGCAACACCAGGAACAGTGGATAAAGTGTGTGTAGGAGAATGGGGATTTACATTAATGCAATTGGATGGGGAGTCGCAGTCTTTATTTGAAGGTAGAGAGTATATGCCTGGTAATATGCTAAACGCTAACGAGCAACACAACATGCTTATGAACTTGGGTGGCCGAAACCCATCATTTAACAGCTTCTATGAACCTGAAGCTTTCGGTTCAAAAATTGGGAAGCCCCTCTGCTGCTTCTGTGGACTAAAATTTCATCAATCTCAATCTCTCCTTTTTCCGGACGATTACGGAACCTTTAATCAGTACCTTATCATCATCATCATAAGTGCTATGTGGCTATTCGTGTTGATGTAAGACAAAAAGTCCTAATTCTTCTATTGTTACTTTCCTGTTGGCCAACATAAACACCGATAGAATATAATATTGTTTCCAGTTTAAGAAATTTAAGAAACACCGCAGATTAAAGACATTCAACAGGCAAATCAAATGTTTTATTTTCATAATCTAATTGGACCAATGTTTATTGCTTTGCTTCTTGGTACAACTGCACCGCCTGATTAACCGCCGCAACCGTCACCTATTCGCACCCGCAACGGCGGCTCGCCCTCTGAGAAATCTTTACAACTATGTCTTTCCTCGTCAGTACAAACAAATGGTTGCTTATACGTAAAACATTGCTGTCATAAATATGTGGGTCCCGCTCCCGATTTGACTTTTCCTTCGGCCATCGCCAACCACTAGAGACTGAAACTCTTAACTCTTACCTGAGAAAACACGAGGAGCAGAGAGTGAGATGGAAAACGATCCTTTTCTCGCCCCCCAAACAAGGCCTCAATCACAGCTCCGGCCAATCCTCCAACACCATGATCTCTCTTTCACCACTCTCCCACAATCTCTATCTTCCCCACTTCTCTTTCCCGAGATCCAAGAACACCCAGAAACTCAGACGACTTCTACACCTGCTCCGCACCCCCCTCCTCACAAAAAACCCGGTTCACTTCACCGGTCCAGAACCGCTCCGGCGATGGTGGTAATGCGAGAGTTGAAGCAACAAACTTCGCAAGCGCCCAAGCCGCAATCTGAGTCCAGCTCCATCATTGGGCAGTCCTTTATTATGCTGTTGATATATCTGCTTTTTGGCGTTGGTGTATACTCGTTAAACACAGAGAAATTTTCTGGTGTAGAGACTCATCCTGTCGTTGATGCGCTTTATTTTTGTATAGTGACTATGTGTACTATTGGATATGGGGACATAGCTCCTGTAACACCGGGCGCCAAAATCTTTTCTTGCTTTTTTGTGTTGGTGGGGTTTGGGTTCATAGACATATTGCTTAGTGGGGTTGTCAATTACGTGCTTGATTTGCAAGAAAGCATGATACTAACTGGGATTCAAATGGGTAAAGAGCAAAATGGATTTTCAGCTAAGAATTACATAGTTGATGTGGCAAAAGGGAGGATGAGGATAAGATTGAAGGTTGGGTTGGCTCTTGGAGTGGTGGTCTTGTGCATTGGAATGGGAAGTTTGGTGCTTTACTTTGTGGAGAAACTGGATTGGATTGATGCCGTTTATTTGGCGGTTATGTCGGTTACAACAGTTGGGTACGGAGATCGGGCGTTTAAAACGTTGCAAGGGAGGTTGTTTGCGGCAGTTTGGTTATTGGTTTCCACACTAGCAGTTGCAAGAGCGTTTCTCTACTTGGCTGAGGCCAGGATTGACAAGAGACACAGGAGGATTACTAACTGGGTGCTACACAGGGACATTACTGTTGAGGATTTACTTGCTGCAGATGTCAATAACCATGGTTTCATAAGGTATGTTTAGCCTTTTTCTCAATTGATATTTCAACTATTTGTTAGCCTTGGTAAGTAGTAGCATCTTTTCGACAGCTAAATTCATCTTCCCAGTTCCAACTAAGTTTGATGGTTTATAACCTTCACTTTGCCGAATGTCATATCAGAGCAAACGTAATTGTAGCTTTATCATAATGTCTTTGTTACAGACATTGAATATCTGATCTTCTTTTCTTGTCTGGCAGTAAATCAGAATACGTGATCTATAAGCTGAAAGAAATGGGGAAGATAGGGGAGAAAGACATAAGGCAGATATGCTCACAATTCAGCAAGCTTGATCCTAACAACTTGGGGAAGATAACACTGCCTGATCTTTTGGAGAATCGCTTGTGACATCCCACGCGTCTCCCTCTATCATCCAATCATTTATTGTATATTTGGGGAAAGCCAAAATCCAAGGCCACGGGGCTGCAATTGCTTTTCTTCAGCCCGAAATGTTGCGTTTTATGTATACAAATTAAGACGACCTCTGGCAAAACACGTCACGGAAGGCTCGTTATGTAAAGAACTGTAAAGCAAAATTCACAAATTTTGACAAGAGAAATTGTATGGGGGCCTAGAGTTAGGCAAGCAAGTCCAGCCGTTTGAAGCTCACAAGTTGTATGCTTGGGATTAATGGACCGTAATGTAGTATTGGGCCACGACATGAATGAGATTTTAATTACTCACTGTTTTGTAGTCCGTGATTGGGCTTAGGAAGTGGGAACTCAAAAGGGCAAAAGTACAAAAGATAAAAACAACCCTGGGCAGTTTGGTTGGATCTCTCTCTCAAACACAGCCACAAATAAGAGTCTATGCTACCAATATAATAATGTTTGCAGAGTTTTCCTAGAATAAGAACTCTTAGGTTTGAATCTGCCGTTATTTCTAAATATTAAGAAGTATTACGTTAGGAAAATTTAATAATTTCGTTAAATTATTTAATTTGCTATATCAATTTATGTTGATTGGCATCCGCAAGAAGTCGTTGATAGGAACTTTGGTTTTTTAAGTAACCATCATAACGAGGTCTGGAATTGTATTGTATGTCTGGGAGGACCCATTCAGGGGTTGAGCAGTTGATGTCAAAGGGTATCTTTTATTTATTTTAATAAAGTAAGATTTAATAACAAAAAACTAAAATAGTTATTATCGAAAATAGATATTCTCTTCTATCTGTATCCCTCTAATTGCTGAATTGAATGAGCTTTATGTTGAAATTTGGAGCTTCCCTTGGCTTGACTTGTGTTAGCAACTACCCAAGAGACTACCTGCAACATTAACACCCATATTTAAGCACTAACCCAAACCTACAATCATTGAAAATGGATTAAGCAAACAGACACCTCCGCTCCACTAGCTCCATACTTGCATGGCCCAGAAAATACCTTAGGTTGATGCATTGTTTTGAAACCTAGATCGGACCGATCGGTTTGACCGATTCAATCGGTGACCGGTCGACTATTTGGTCCGAATGATCCGTAAAAATCGGTCTTCAATTGAATCAGTAAGAACAGATAAAAATCGATCAAACATTAATCATTGGGTCATAGTCATCATCTATTGTTTTCTCTTCTCTTGATTTGATTCAAACATTAATCATTGGGTCATAGTCATGATATCCGCAACCGGAACATTATTATTATGTCTCCGGAATCAAAAAACTCAATATGCCAAATGCCCTATGTTTCCAAGACCCAACTCATTATGTAGAACTGGTAACATTCCACCAATTTTCATCTTCGTCGGTCCTTTCATTTGACTTTTGTTCCACAATCCACACTATAAAAGTAGAGTAGATTCTTTAGAGCTACGGAAACGGGAAAAAAAAAAGGATCATGCGGATTGATTGTTGCCAGTGAGTCAGCTTCTACTGCGTCAAGAGCTATCTTCATCAAAGGTGTAAACACTAGCACAATCAATCAAAATAAACGACGAAACTAAAAAGCGAAACGTATGAGCCAAGCCGATGTGGAGGCAAGGGACAGCAGTTGTCGGACCTTCCCTGCTCCGCCACTCTCGGGGCATTTTGTGGATGCCAGTTCAGTTGTGTGTGATGGGTGGGAAAAGACAGCGTTTTTGTTTTTACATGTAATGTAGGAGAGCGAAAATAGGTGGTTGAGGTTTCGTTGAGTCGACGATATTGCCAATTACTTTATTTGATCTGCTTCTTAATTTATATAAACTTGGCACTTGCTGTTTTTCTAATTGCATTACAGGTTTTTGTTCTGGATTTATGTCGGAGTAGTTTTTCTTAAACGAATAGTCTTTTCAGACTCGTAACAAAATGTGGTTCAGTGGTTGATATGAAATATAGAGAACTAAGCATTACAACTCATAATGCACTGATAACATAAGTTGCTAAATCCCTTAATCCAAGGAATTCTTACTTCACCTCAAGATTAGCTACAAGGGATAAAGTAGACAACAGGCGGTTCTTTTTTTTTTTTTTTTGCATAAAGGGAAGAGAACCGAGCAATTACACAACTAGTCGAAGAAAACGGATTTCCGACAAAATCCTCTAACAAGATAAGGTGGCACTCAATGGATGAGGTAGGAAAATAAGTGACGCTTACATCAAAATAACTGGCGTAGTTCGCTAGTCAGTCGGTACATCTATTGCTCTCGCGAAAAATATGGCAATGAACAACTGTCCAGTTCCTAATAAATCACTCGTGGATGCTCCGGACAATGGGATGCGTATGTCAAGAGCGCCAATCAGACAAAGATAGGATATTAGCAACCGCTGTAGAATCAACTTCAAGCTCAATCAGTCGATGGCCCATGTTCCACGCCATTGTCAATCCAGTGTAGACGCTCCAAAGTTTGACTTCCATAGGAAAGCACCAACCGATATGCTGCGAGAATCTACCCAGCCGGAGACCTGCATCATTCCGAAGAAGATCGCCTGCTATGGCTGTAGCCGAGGATCGTTTGGAGGCGCCGTCCGTATTCAACTTTATCCAACCAGCGGGAAGTTTACTCCAACCAATGTGACATTCTTGGTGGGGTTGAGGTCCAGTAGGAATAGCTAGGCTCTGCCACCTGACTGCGCCGCGGAGGGTACTTGCATAAGATAAAATAAGGAAACGAGATAAGAAAGGTCAAGTAAAAGATTCATCGAAGAGAGACTTATTCCTCCATTGCCATAGGAGCCATCAAATAATGCTGAATATGATCGGCCAGTCGTGTCCAAAAACTTGATGGTGTTGGTGTAGATTGTGGAGGAGCCACTCTCGATTCGGCCGATTGAAAAAGTTCTCTTTTTGACCAAAGTGTCCATTATTGCACTGGTAACCAACTACTGTGTGGTCCCTTAAACTCACCAAATAGATTGTAACTTTAAGTGGAAGTCAAACACACAACCAAACAACTACAGCTCTGAAAAATCAGGTGAACGCCTATTTCCTTTGCTACCCTTTGGCACTTTACAGCCACGGGCGGGACTGTAACAGAAGTTTCCCAAGAGCCAGAAAAAAGAAGAAAACAACAAGGCATTGGATTAACTCAAATATCGGTTAGTATATCACTTTGGTTTCTTTCAATCTTTCTCACACGGGACTTGAAAGGCACTTTACGCTCTTATGAATCTTTGGTCTTTTTGTTAATAATTATAAACTTGAGAAAAAGGTTAAAACAACCGGGTGAGGTTAAAACCTATCCCGTGAATCTCACCTCTGCTAATGAAGTTATAAGTAGCCGCTTCCCAGTTTTGTTTACGGAGCACTGAAAAACAGAGTTACCTTTATGAGTCACAATGGATGTCCAATTGAAGCATGCCGTGTTTCTATTTGTAAATGTGATCATTTTGTGTGCCTCTGTAGCTCGAGGGAAGCAAGATACTTCAGCAGTGGGAGATCCTGGCATGAGAAGAGATGGTTTGAGAGTGGGCTTTGAAGCTTGGAACTTCTGCAATGAAGTTGGTAAAGAAGCTCCTGCCATGGGGAGCCCGAGAGCTGCAGATTGCTTTGATCTATCAAGTAAGCACAACCACCATAGAAGAAAGCAAGATAGTCTGTTAAAGAGTGGGTCTTTCCTTTTCAAGTTTCGTTCTTTTCAGTTCTTCTCCTACATCTGACTCATTATCTTGATTACTGTTCAACGAACTTGATACTTATCTGACATTTGTTTGGTACAATGGTCTAAATGTATGCCCCTTTTCTTTCATTTGGTATGCTTATCTTTGTTGAAAGATAGTTCTTTGTGCTTAAAATGTTTCTTATTGTGGCATAGGTCCTGTGGTGAAACACAAGGTAACAGAAGCTGATAACAAGCTTGGTGTAGGCAAAGGATTCCCAGGTTTGGAACCAAATGCTTTAAACAATCCAGACCTTTATGCAGTGCAAAAGGAGCGATATTTGGGTTCTTTATGTGAGGTTGCTGATGAGCCAAAACCATGGCAATTTTGGATGGTTATGCTTAAAAATGGCAACTATGATACAATGTCTGGTTTGTGTCCTCAAAATGGGAAAAAAGTTCCACCATTTAGCCCAAATAGGTTTCCTTGCTTTGGAGATGGTTGTATGAATCAACCTTTACTCTATCATCATCCAACAGAGCTTTTAGGTGGTGACACATTAATGGGAAGTTTCAATGGTACTTATGATTTAGGAGCTGATATAGGAAGAGTTTTGGGTGGAATATCTTTCTATGAGGTAGCTTGGGTGAAAAGAGTTGGTAAGGGGAGTTGGATCTTTAACCACAAGCTCAAGACTTCGAAGAAGTATCCATGGTTAATGCTGTACCTCAGAGCTGACGCAACCAAAGGTTTCTCTGGAGGGTATCACTACGATACAAGAGGAATGCTCAAAATCGTAAGTAGAAAATATTTTTAACGTTAGCTTTTGGAATCAATTCCAAATTATTTCATTTCTTTACCTATTCTAGCCAATCTGGCAGCATTTGTCTGCCTCTTTTTTTTGTTCTATACTCTTTAACTGCAACGGATCTTCTAATTGAGAAGGAGTAATATGCAGGCCTTCTTTTGTTTGTCTTAATGACGACTCAATGATTTTTGAGAGCTCAAGGCAAGTTAGTGATTGGGTAGCTAATTAATAATTATTCTTTTTTCTGGAGTAACTTATCAGTTGAGGCAGAGCATTGTCAAACCTGTATTTTTCTTGATTGACATGATAGGGACTACGTCCAGGAGATTATTGCATTATCCTTGAACAACTCCCCCTTCTGAATAAGAAAAAAGAAATAGTTCATCGTTGCTCCCTCCGCCTTGTTTGTTTTTGATTTGATAAGTCATCTTTGCCGTTTTCCATTTGAAAACAAACCAATGGTTATATTTTACATTGAAGCTCCAGTTAGGCTTTGCTCAACTATCCTGCGAGAAACTTGGAAGGATATATCAGACTTTTGATTACCATTAAGTAATTTTCTTCCATAAATCAAAAACTGAAAGCCAGATCAGTTCCTAATCAGATTAAGACTAGTGAACCTGCTACTTTTCCTATTCCAATTCTTGGAAAATGTCTGTGTATGAAAGTACTTGGTCTACGTGTGGATATATTTTAAATGTTTGTGTTGATCATCATTTAATGTATAATCACTACACAATGTATGTGACGTCAATTTGCATATCGCACTGGATAAATCTTGACCCATTAGAGTGCTTTCCCAGTATTGCACTATTCCTGCTTAATAACAGCCACTCATTAATGGTCTTTCAGCTTCCAGAATCACCTAATTTCAAGGTTAGACTGACTTTGGATATCAAAAAAGGGGGAGGTCCCAAGAGCCAGTTTTATTTGATAGATATTGGGAGCTGCTGGAAGAACAATGGTGCTTCTTGTGATGGAGATGTGCTTACTGATGTAACCAGATACAGCGAGATGATCATTAATCCTGAAACTCCAGCTTGGTGCAGTGCTACAAATTTAGGGAACTGCCCACCATACCACATTACTCCAAACGATAAAAAAATTTACAGAAATGATACAGCCCACTTTCCATATGGAGCGTATCACTACTATTGTGCTCCAGGGAATGCTCAGTTTTTAGAGCAACCTGTTAGTACTTGCGATCCTTACAGCAATCCTCAGGCACAAGAGTTAGTTCAGTTGCTGCCTCATCCTATCTGGTCTGAATATGGATATCCAACCAAACAAGGCGATGGTTGGGTGGGTGATGCCAGAACCTGGGAGCTGGATGTTGGGGAGCTATCTAGTAGGCTATACTTCTATCAGGTTAGTTAATTTAACAAGCCTCTTATAAAAGGAGTTGTAAATCTGGGTAAGATGGATACCTATACTTGAATTGTTTCTTCTCTTACAGGATCCAGGTAGCGCTCCTGCTCAAAGAATTTGGACATCCATTGATACGGGTACCGAAATTTTCATTAGCAACAAGAGTGAAGAAGCAGAGTGGACAGTTAGTGATTTCGATGTTATCCTAACTTAGTTCAAAGTTAAATACTTTTCTATCTTCTACTTCCTCAGATATGTTCAAAGTTGAGAAAATGAATCAATAGTCAGCGAGATTGAAATACAGAGGATGGAACTTGCCAAGAAGCCCGCAAGGGCAGGCGTTCTAGTCCTAGAGTCAGCATTGTGTAATCCAATTTTCTTCTCATAGATCAATGATTAATGAGTTTTGAGGCTGAAAGCTGAAAGCATGACATCGTAAGTTTTCTACTGTAACATGATACCACATAAACAATGATATTATTGAAGGATTCTCAGGTGTTTCCTCTGATGTACAGAGATTTGAGCAAACTATAATAAAAGTAAAAGGATTGGTCATATAATGCAAATATCCTCCATGAAACTGTCCTATCATGTGGATGAGCAAATCTTACTTTACCAAATTTACCTTCTCAAGATCAATGAAAGGAGGGAGCTTCACGGGACCTCGGGTAACAGAAGAGTGAACTTTCCACCCAATTGCTTCTGAACCAGTTCCTTTGGACAGCAGATCTTTTGCTCTCATGACTCAATTTCCCCTGTGTCCAAATATTTTCATTCATCCAATTTATTGCAATGAATGGATGGATGAGCTTTGGGAATAGAGATATGTTTCCGTTCCTTTGACAACAAACTCACGCCAATAGGCCGCTAGGACTAACACCAGCTCTTAACAGATGGGTGTGGACTTGGCGGTAGTCGGTAGTGTATTGATGCGTTCTGGCCTTCCAACTGAATTCATTTAAAAGTTCTGCACGACTGCCTGGCCTCATGAAAACCCCATACCTACCTCATTAGTGGGGTGTTGACCACAAGTTGGCAAGATGCGTTCATTGCCTCATCTTTATCTCTGAGCTTAAGAGTTGGAAGAACATGAATCCCAATCAAATAAAAGGGCCAATTAGAAAAAAACTTCCCATTAAATATAACCTTGTACCGTCTTAATTGGATAAACCTTCCAAAGTTCCAGGAGAAAAGCAATTCTTAAAACTGCAATAAAAATTCAGACATAATGAAACGTCTATGGGCCACAAATTGAAAAATGACCTAATAAGACCTTCAAACTATCTGACAATTAGTAGATTCATCCATGACTATCAATTACCTAGAAAGGTTTATTCACACAATTAATTTGACCTACACTAATAGTTTACGTCATGAATTGTTGCCTATGATCTTTTGCACGTCCTGTGTAGCTATTCTCTACTTTGTTTCCTCATATGAGATTGGTTGGGTGGTTCAGTTTAGTATTCGTTACACTTTTGGTTGTCTGAGGTTGGGCGCCCGTGTCATCACCATATCTTTGTTTCCCAAGTTATGTCGAGTAAAGAACCTAACAGGTCTCATCAGACACCTATTCAGAGATGAAATTTGATCAGACATTAAGGTCGAATAAAGAGGTATGATTTTACCCATCAATGAGGAATGTGACTGGGGAATATGCAGGAACCTGTAGTCCCTTTGGAGATTGACATTCTCAAGAAAGTGAGAAAAGGGAAGGATCTAACATATTCGTATTTGATGGTTGTTTGAATGCTTGGCTTTATAGCACTTGCTAAAAGAGTAAATATCAAAATTAGATTCAAAGATTGCCCTTTGTATATTTGTTGGATACAATGATGAGGAGTTTAGCTATAGTTTCTATAACCTGAAAAATGAAAGGTTGTTAGAAATAAGGACTTAGTCTTCTATGAACATGAATTAGATGCAAATCTCATTAATGAAGACAAGATTACATCCAACAATTCATCATTCAATACTGTGAATTTTATCCTTGTTTCAACTTTTGATGATCAGCCTACAAGTGAAGAAGGCAAATATGAGCTAGCACAGGAGGATAATGATCACAGGCAATATAATAGTGATGAGTCACATAAGACACATCAAATGGTTGATGTGAAAGAGGACCATAAGCATTATGAGCAAGGGAAACAACCCGTTCAAATGTTAAAAGATGTCCAATTAGAGAGAAGAAGTCTTCAATGAATATCTCCTAGTCACTATCAAAGAGGAGCCAGAGAATCTTTAAGAAGTTCAATAACTCAAAGTCAAAGGAAAAGAGGCTTGGTGTGGAAGTTGAAGAAGAAATTTTAGGGACTCAAACATGCTGCTAAGAATTGGTACAAGAATAATGCCGACAAGCTAAGGAAGATGGTTCTGGGGAGTAAGCTTGAGTTTTATAGTAAGCTCATTATTTAAGTGATTTTTTTGGGGTGGCATATTTCTCCTCCAAAATGGTTTAAAGGAGGAGATTGTTATGAGTCTAGCCCCATTTTATGGATATTTACTTGACTAGTTCCACTAAATCTAAACTTTGGATGTCTTAACTATCTGATTAGATTAAAAGGAGTGTATGTGATAAATCTTATCCTTTTGAAGATTTGAAGATAGTAGTTGAATAATACAAAAACACTCAATAAGAGAAATGTTTTAGAGTTCAAATAACTTTGTTCAACTATAGTTTTATTAAGGTTTGATTTCTAAAATATGTTTATGAGTAGTATTAGTATATATGTTTATGTGTGTGTATATATTTACGAATACACACAAAGTCAACGTACCCAATGTACAAGATTCTCTGCTTTGCGGAGTCTAGAGAGAGCCATAATATATGCAGTATTCTCTTTTTATTTTTACAAAGAGATTGTTTTCGTAACTTAAACCTATGACCTTATGGTCACAACGGAGCAACTTTACTAGTTGCTCCAAGACTCACCCTCACCCTCTCTCTCTCACACACACACACATGCACCCATGCGCGTGCGCACACACACACACGTTAATATATAACACTCAATTCTCGAGGTGGTTAGCGTAATTTTTTTGAGAGAGTTTTAGAGAAAGCTAAAAGAGATAGATTAGTTGTAGTTATCTTATGAGGTGTTCTTAAATAAGGTAGCTCGAAAACTTTATTGTTTATATCTTGTTATCTGATTTAATTGATTTTATTGTCAATTTGTCCCATAATTTTAATTCTACACTAAAGAGTTTTTCATGATAAAATGAAAAGTTTTCAATGTTGAAATTTTATGTTTGTAATTTTTTAGTCATTTTTATTGTTTGAATAATTTGTTACCATTTGAGTAATCTTAGATGTCTTGTGACTGTTAATTATTTAGAGCCCTAACAAATATTATCAAAGCCCAACAAGTGATATCAAAGTGCAATACAAATATGGATAAACAGATTCTATTATTTGGTGGTGGTGTCCCTTTTTGGTCTATTCTATTTCCTTATACGAAGCAGATAATTATGCAGCTCAATCCTGAACTGAAATGTAAACGCATTTGGAAAAGTACGATCAAGTTAAATGGCATCCAGAAAAATGATTGAGGCTGAGGTTTTAATTTCTGTCCCCGTTCGATATAGCGATGGGGAAGGCCCAAGGTCTGTAGTGCTATTTACCCATTATGTTGATCTTCTGCTACTCAAACGGAAAGGGCATTTTTCTGGGTCCTCATGTCTTTTAAATCAGATTCAAGTTTCCTAAAAGGAAAAAAACAAGCTTCATCTTTTGAGTCTCTAACACAAGACCATCAACTAATATTTAGTAATCTGAAACTCTGTATGTATGTGACTCCAGTGGCGTCAAGGTATAGAACAGGGGATTCCCGTAGCTAGTGGTAATCAGGGCCCTGGAAGGACAAGCGTGTCTACTGTAGTGTTATCCCAATTTAGACGCAACTGTCTCCTTACTAATTAAAGTAGCCAATGTTAATGTTTTGTCGTTTTTTTAAGGTCCCACCACCCCCATCCCCACGGAAAAGCATCTCGACTTGTCAGAAGGGAACAAGTTTCCTTTAAAGAACTACAGATGTGATCCTAAATTGCGTCATGTTCCTAGACCCTATATTTGTGGAGCAAACAGGCAACATCTGAGATTAGCAAAATACAGAATTAGCAAAGAGGAGAAAATGGAAATCCTAAATTCAAGTCCTTATTCTGAAACAGATGCAGGAGGAAACTTGTGCTTTACAAGTTACAATTATCTGAATTTCACTTGAAAACTTCGACTTTACAGAGGAAAAAGTTACCTTCATGAGCTACTGATAAAGCTTGGATTTTATGGCCCTATCATCGGCATTTTCCCTGGTAGGACCTTTAACAGGGAACAATTCTGCTTTGATAACTTGCCATTGGCTCCACCAATCAGCTTATGTTCATTTGAAACAGCATCCTGTATTACAATTGAAGTTCGTATCAAAGAACTGATTGGGAGCATTTCTGTTTCCACAGGATCAACGATCAATCCAGAATTTAAATATGATTGCCACACAAGAGTACGAACAAAGCAAGACGCCATTGACATGAAATATCCATCTCAAGACATCAAAATGAAACGCTAATGTCCTACAACATGCTCAGACTTAACCTTCAGGCCACCATGTAATGCAAAAAGCATGTCTCACTCTTTTACTTTTTCGGTATAACAGAGTCTTTTAGGCCAAGGATTTTCCTTCCTAATTTGAACTCTAGTAGATGAGAAAACGTTATTACCATGTTAATCCCTAATAGCTGGTAATGTACACTCTTTTATCCAAGAGACTAGAGGATATGCGACTTCTGAAATTAAACGATAAAAACAGGAGCAACAATCCATGAATATGGGCACTTGGTCTCTGTTGATAGGTCAACCAAACCTATGAAACTAAACACCCCTATTAATTACGGTAGAAAACCAGAAAGAGACTGACTATGAGGTTGAATTAGCATCCACAGGGTTTGATAAAGAGCATGCAAGTTTCTTGACTAACGCCAAAATAGATTAAACTGCAAGCTGTAGAGCTTTAGACCCAAATCTCCTAAGAACCAGACAGAGGACAATGCTGCCAGGATGAAAGCTTTGAAATGGAAAATTTTCTTTTGGTTATTATCAGTCAATTACAGAAATTAACAATGGATTCAAGGAATGATCCTAGATAGTTCATAGAAACTACCAAACAATTGAATTTTGAACCAACATATAGTAAGATAAAATTAGGTCACTGCACAACACATAAGAATTGTTACCGCTTCTTCCTCGGGCCTGCTATTGGCCGTGAAAGACAAAGATATCTTCGGCCAAAGAGAACTAAAATTTTGTGACATTCTTTAGGCAGGAATGATCCAATACTAACCAAAAACGTTAATGGAAACATGATAGGACAGGCGAGACAAACGACAAGAGAAATCAAATCAAACTAATGAGCAGGTATAATAAGCTTTCCAATTCGTATCCAGAGAAATTAGCACATACTTGTGATCTTCTTCGGTCCAAGAACAGGGTTGTGCGCAGTCCACTTGCAGAAGACTCTCAGATTCTTCTCCAACAAGTGCATGGTCCAATTTGCCAGACTCAATACGTTGCAAATCCTCCAAAAGAATCACATAATGTTTTCTAACATCCTCTGCACTCTTGTTGCCTCCAACCATGCTTGCAACGACCCCCCATCGATCCGGGTCGTCTTCATCAACCACAGCAAGAGCCATCTCAAACTGCTTGTTCTCTTCCCAGCTCCACCCATAAGACCCTTCAGCAAAATCGCCCATGTCAACAAGAACAATGACCAAACTGGGAAACAGTCCTTTTCTTTAGTCTTGAACACTTTTCTTACTGACTCTTTTTGGAGGAAATAAGGGTGACCCGGTTGGTCATTTAGATTATAATATTCATCGAAGAAGTGTGCGAATCTCGTCCTCCAGTTTGTTTGATTCCCTTGACTAGATTCTAACACCCCTGAGTTTTGGGGAGTGTGTCAGATTGTGTGTTAATGAACTGCAAAAATCTTCTCTTTTTGTTTGCTTTCTGAGAGACGGCCTGCGGCTGTGTCAGAGACAATTGGCGTTGCTTAGTTTAGATCTATAGGCGTAAGCAACTGATAAACCGAACATAGAAACTTACAACATAACTCTCTTTACCTTGAGGTCCAATTCCAAATACGGAAACCAATAATCAGATGGAGACAAAACTTAACACTTCATTAACCATATGTTGCAACTCTTAAAGACCCAGAATCTCATCGTTTCCAAAGTCTTGCATTGGATTCCAATTGTTGTTAGATCCGGAACTACTGGCGTCACATGTAAACTTTTGTTTAATACATCTTTTAATTCCTTTAACCAATAGTGGAAAGGAACCAACAGATTTCATCCCCAAGCCAATCACCACAGTGCTATTTCTTTCACATTTTCCAAACTTCTACCTTGCAAGTAAAGAAAGAGACTTTTGCGGGTAGGATTACCCAATACATGATTTTTTGCGATTTCCAAGCAATCCCATTTCTCGACTGGTCATTTTCGTAGACCTTTTATATTTGAAGAGGACTTGGGTGCAATTTTTGTTGAACCAAAATGCTCACATAAAGGAAACCGGAAAAAGCTTTCATCTTTTTCTCTATTTGTATTATCTTATGTTGACAGAAACTAAGCCAAGCCCGCTTTTTCATCCATCTTGTGTCGAAGGTAGGCGTTGGTCGAGTTAGATTGGTTCACCTGTCTCCTTCAGTCCGGACAATACTGGACCCCCCAGGATTTGCTCTACATCTTCAGGCATTGCCCATCGCATTACAAGATTTTCAGCGTCTTTGTATGGACGAGAAATCATATTACGTCGTTATAAATATTTGAAAATGATTATTTAGAATCTATATATATATATTTAAAAATTATTCATTTCGCACAAGCAAAATATGGTATTCTATTCCTGCTTGGTAAAAGAAAGATAAGAGAGAGATGTTTTGTTTTAATAATGTTATTTGTACAATGATGACATCTAGTCCTCTGGGTTATTTTCTTTCATGATTAGACATTTAGCTTTCTTCGTACTGGTTGGGGTCGGAGTAAATTCACGACTTTCGCTATCCAATTAAGTGCGGGGGGTCATCATCCTCATACCTTTTGATTGTGTGACGGTGTGGGGTCAAACTCAAAATTATTGCCTGTACATCTCAAATTCTGCTGCATGTCAATGTTACAAAAACTTCTCCTATTACCAAGACCTCAAGGTGCAACAACATTTCTGTCAACAGCTGTTTATTGGGTCCAACATTGCAATCTGGAACAGATTTCAGAAGCCTACAAGGTGTACGGCAAGAAAAACAATACCATTTCTGTCAACCAGCTGTGTATTGGGTTTTACATCGCAATCTGGAATTGATTTCGGATAGCCAGCCTACAAGGTGTACGGCAAGAAAAACATGACAGCTTATATCAGGTTTTTATTCAAAGAAAGGCAGTAATAAGTAAAACATCTACCACTGCCAGGCACTCAAAACAGGCCAGGAGTAGAATGAAAAAGTTCAGTCAAGGGTACTGAATGATGCAATCGCGTCCATTTCCTGCTGCAGAAGAAGAGCATCAATGAATACGTCCAGGCTCTCTCCTTGCATCATGTCATCTATTGCATGATGAGTTATACCGATACGATGATCCGTTACACGACCTTGAGGAAAATTGTATGTTCTGATGCGTTCAGATCTGTCTCCACTACCAATCTATCAAAATGACAAGTTACATGAGTCATTCTGAGAATAAAGACAGCATGGTAGCTCTTGACTTGACACAAGTCATCTTAAACATTGTTTTACCTGATCTGACCGAAGTTTTGATCGACTCATTTGTAGTCTTGACCTTTCAATTTCGTATAGCCTTGCACACAGCACTTTCAGGGCTTTTGCCTTGTTCTAAAACAATCAGAACAAAAACTAGCACAAGTGAATCAACCATCATATCATATGGCTGTCATATTGCTAATTTTGCCATAACAACATCATGCAAAGTGATAATGAACAATTAAGTCACCGCGGTATGTAAACCACATCGCTACAACCAGAATAAAGAAAAAATAATTTTCTAATAGATTCTTATCTTTTATCAAGCTGACTCGTTGTCAAATATTTTTATATCTTATAGTTTTCGATTGACATGCCTGTCGTACATCAGTTTAAGAAAAGAAATGCAACCCTGCGTGCAAGTCAGATGCAATAGCCGACAATACATGACTTATGTGGCCAAAGTTATCCAGCTTTTGTACATCACAGTGCTTCAACAAGGGGGCTGATCCTCTGGCCCAGGTACTCTGGCCTTACCCTGTGCTTTGAAATCTGGGTCATCCCTTCATATGGGACCTACCATGAATGGATGGCTCAGATCTCATGGCACAGGGTAGGGCCAGAGGATTTCAAGGCCTTCAACAACACCCCCTTATAATCTGCGATTACATCATTTACAGCTAGTTACAACAAAAAGTACTGTTAAAATCAGGTAACACTTATACTACCACTTCGCAATCCTTCTGTATAGCACGTGAGATATTTGAAATTCAGAGGAAAATTCCAGTCTAAAGGTACAAATCACTTGGAAAGCAAAATGACAGAAACTATTAATTGTAAATTTACCATATGCTGTGATCGTTCATCTTGTATGGATACCGTTATCCCAGTTGGGAGATGTGTTATTCGAACAGCACTATTAGTAGTATTTGCATGCTGACCACCTGAACCACCAGATCTATACGTGTCAATTCTCAAATCTTCATTCCTCAATTGAACATCTACCTGCAGAAGCTCCAAATAAACTGTGTCACTGCCAGGGAAATGGCTCTTCATGCCCTTTATTTGTTGTCCTAATTGGACTTTTTGCGAATCTTAGAATGTCACAATTTCATAGCAGAAAATAAACTCTCATGATTAAATTTAGCACCTCTCCCAAAGATAACTCTTGAAGATAAACAAAACGCCCCAAAACATTAATTCAAACATTCCAAATGATGTATCTAATGACTTTTGAATGTAATGACTAACACCTCATCAGCTTGGGGAAGAATAGCAATAGAGACTGCACTAGTATGGATACGGCCAGACTTCTCAGTGACAGGAATTCGCTGCCACAAGAATAATATATGATTTTAAACAGCTATATCTTCCACAAGTGACGCATGCTTGAGATAATGAGCAGAAAAATACCTGCACTCTGTGAATTCCACTCTCAAACTTAAGTTTCCCAAAAACACCAACCCCTGAAATTGCTGCACTAGCTTCCTGAACGGGAGATCAAAAAGTTTACGAACAAGAAAACAATCACAAAAATTAGCTCCGCATCAAATTCTAGGGCTTCAAATATAATCTATTGTCAGTGATGAACAATCAGAAACAACAGTTTAAGAGATGGCAAATCAGAAACTAGCAAAACAGTATTTAACAAGCAATGAAAGTAAACCTTGTATCCCCTCAGATCAGACTCCGTAATTTCAACCACTTCAAACTTCCAACCTTTCTTCTGTGAATATCTCTCATACCTGTTATAGTTTATACAAGATCACCGTTTTCAAAATAAGACTCTCATAATATAATCCGTGTATGGCGATGCAGCTAAAAGTGTTCAGAGTCTTACATTTTGAATACGTCCATTGCAAACAGAGAAGCTTCTTCCCCTCCGGTTCCTGATCCAAAACTTTGTCAAATTCAGAAGTGTAAAAATCAAATTAAAAAGGAACAAGAAAAGGAATACTGATAATAGAAACAAGAGGATAAACAGAAAATAGAACTCTACTTTTGATACTAATCTCCAAGGGTATTTACCTGCTCTCACTTCCAGAATGCAGTCCCTCTCATCAGCATCATCTTTTGGAAGTAAAGACTTGAGAAGCAAATGCTGAATTCGTTTCTCTTCTTCAGTAGCCTGACTCAGTTCCTCATTTGCCATTTCAAAAATGTCTTTGTCTTCGGTACATTCAACCAGTAGTGACTTCAAACCATCAATCTCCTACATAGTGAGATGAGAAAAACTTTAACGAGCATTTAAACGATGACAAACCCTTACGAATCAAATAAGTTGTCAACTACATTTCCATTGAAAAGGAGATGCAAATCAACAAAATACCTTCTGCTTCGTCCTCAGCTCACTTATAAGTTCCATTGAGTCGCGTAGTTTGCTGAGCTCTTTATTAGCCTTTGAATACTCAGCTGGCGAGGCTTCTGGCTTTAAGCAACACCAGAATATGCGACATTACTTAATACTCTTATAAGAAAAGAAGTTGAAGAAACAACTTCAAAAACAGAATACGGAAGAAACAAAGAAAAAAAATTATGGATCAATCAGAATAACCCAAATGACCTTGTTTAAGAAATTCTCAAGGCAAGCACTTCTGTGCTCAATAGCCGATAACCTTCCCTCCATGATCCTGATGAGGTCATGTGATAACTCTGAATGCAACTCTGGTATTAACACAGAAAACAGTACCAAAACAAACATATTAAGAAGTGATTAAATTTTACGACTTTACAAAAATTTGGAGCAATTACATAAACATAAGCATGGTACCAGTAGAATAGGAGCGGAAAACGGACATAGAAGCATAATCTGCGATGTGGGATTGGAGAAAGATGGTTGCTTTAATAGGAGTTGGATGTGAAACTGCAGAGGTAGATTGAAGTTGGTTGTTTAAAGAACGCAACATAACACTGAGACCCCATTTGAAAACTCCTCCATGTCTACTCATAGTGGTCAGTTCGGGCGGAGTCTGGTGACGGAGACAGGAGGCAGCGCCGCCTATACTCTTCCTTTTAGCTTCCAATTTGCACTGGTTTCACAATTTCTCTTACCTGATGATAAAGCAACGTCGTTTCATAGTCTCACACTGAAATAGTACTGACCAATAACAGCGTAAAATTATTTTCCAGAAAAATAACAGCGTAAAATCACTATAATTCAGTGTGGGACAGAGCACTCGAATGTGAGACAAGATCAACGGTAAAAGAGTAACGAACGTGGCATGAGTTCAACGCTGTAAGTAGAACATTGTAATTTAGTAACATTAAGAAGTACTTGAGTTCAGGTGAGGAAAGAAAAGCAACACGGGAGTATAAGGCACAAGTAAGGAGAAATTTGAAGGAGATGCAGGGCGATGAGGCGAGGGTGTTACTAGGCTTGCCTCCCGACTCCCACCCTAGCACTTCTCAGGTATGTATGTAATCACCCTTTCCCTTAATTTCTTCCAAAACCCATCTAACTTTCTGTCTCTCTTTCTTTCTTTTCTTTCTCAAGTTTCATCTTTTCTTATCCATGATATGCTGTTTTATCCTATCCACTATTTTTTCTCTCTAGTCTAACAGCTGCTAGCTCCAGGGTAATGCCTTGTGTCAACGATCAAGTATTTTTATTCACGAGCTCATCTTTATTGGTACTCAAGTTCATTGGTTGAATTGGCCGTCTTTCTAGATCATCTGGTTTATTCAGTTGATTAAAGCTTTGCTCTCCTTTTTATTCAATTACAGCTTTTGTTAACTGTTGCTAGTCAATCCGGTGTTTCAACAACTCGCCATAGATTTTGTTTGTATAAAATGTAGACTCTCTTTCTCTCGTTTTCTTGTTCTGTTACTAAATTGAAATGGGTGTTGCAGGTTAAAGCTGCTTATAAGAAGAAGGTATGGGAATGTCATCCTGATCTCTTTCCTGCCCATGAAAAGGCTCGTGCCGAGTCACACTTCAAAATGGTAAGCTTCATCAATTTCCTTTTTTATTCTTTATATCATGCAAGAACTCGATTACGAGTTTGATAGTTTTGATTCTACAAGTACTCCTTTATGACACTGGCTTCAAAGAATCCAGTCATCACATCAGGATAAATGTAGCTATAGTTGTCTAATTAGAGCAATAAGTTGCCTATTCCCCATTTTTGTTTCTTCAATACTAACTGTTAAACTAGCGACAGCTGTCTCTGAGCATGTTAATTTGGTCCTGGATTGTTCACGATAAAGTTAATGTTTTCTTGACGCCCAATTCGTCTAATCTAATGATGCATTCATCTACAGGTTTCAGAAGCTTACAGTTTCCTGCTTCCAGGTGATTCTCCTTTCTACATTAGATGAAGGGTATGCCTTAAATGATCATGGTTTGCAAACTCTCAAATGGTCTACCTTAGCCCATTAGATGAACTTAGAGTTTTGGACTAACACCTGAATGCTTTTGACCTTTGGACTATTTAGTTTTAGATGTAGATGTGTCAATTATGTAATGCCCCATAGTTTAATATTGCAATATTGATATGACTTGGAGAGAGGTTTTGTTGTGTCAAAAAGGTAAACTATGTATTAGGGTTGTTTCCTCCTTTTGTGCGGTGCACAATATTGGCCTCAATATATTGCTCTATAATATACTGTAATTCGGGTTGTTTGGTAAATTATGTAATTAGTTTCATCCTTGTGTCTGGTAAACTACGTAATTAGGGTTGTGTCCTCCTCATGTCTGGTGCACATTATCGGCGTTATTATCTTGCTCCATAATATACTGTCAGGCTGCTTTTAGATGTATCCACTGCATATAAATCTTTATTGATGTTAACATATCTGGCAAAATGACGGCCATAGCCTATAAAGTTGCTGCAGTTGTGTTTACTGCCAAATAATTGAAAAGATGGCTCCTCTTTGATCATAAAGTTTCGTCGTTCATGGATGGGATCGTGGAATTGCTCAAGATGAAAGGGAAAGAAGGCGAAATGAAATTGTTTTGCGAAAATTGGCAGTGTGGGACAGTTAGGAAAGCTAGAGTGTTTGGTGAAGTTGCTCATTTTGATAAGTTTCCCCAGGAGGTATGTTTCAATATGAGAAAGAACCTGAAAGGAAATGAAGGCAAACTGAAAATGAAGAAGCTTCTTTAGCTTATCACTCAAACAGTTGTGATTACAGGGTCATACTCCTGGCTGTTTTATTAACAGAAGGCAGGGAAGTGATTACTGAGAAAAATCTGGTTACAAGAATTGCTCCTCAATCATTAGGAATTGTGGAGCCTGGTTTGTATTGCTCAAGATGGAAACAAAAAAGAGGTACTATGTAACTACTTTAATACGTATTGTTTTTTTGGGTAAGTTACTGCAGAAGTCAATTACTGGGTATATAAACCAGCTTTAACAACATCTAAGCGAGAATCCCTGGGGAAGTTGCTTAGTGTGATAAGGCTCCTGAGGGAGAATATCTTAAAATCAGGGAGAATGTAAAGTGGCAGCAAACAGATCGATGAATTGCAAGCCTGATCTCAAAGCAGTATCTCTGTTCTACATGCTCTCATATAATGAGGAGGAAGAGAATGGCAGGAGGTTGGGTTGCTGCAAGTGAAAGTAAGGATTTGCATATGATTGAGAATAAAATTTGAGATAACAATATCACAAATACAAGGGCAAAACTCCTGGTAGTAGTGTTTATGTTGGCGAACCACCTTTAAAGAAATCGAGATTGGAATGCCTTCTTGAAATCATTAGAAATGCAGACATCATTACGTTATAAGAATGTAACTGGAAAGGAGGTGTCTTAGAAAAAGTCATCACTTTCCTTATGTTGAGAATATATGCTACTAACTGAACTTGTCAGAAACAGAATTAAATATTAGAAAGCGATTGCCAAAACATGGGGCTACTGTTCACTCATTTGAGACCCAAATCTTGAGCACATATACTGATGTACGTGTCTGAGTTCATAAGGTACAAGATGTCCTCCAACTAGAAAGGTGGTAGTTTGGATGAGTTTGCAAACGATGATTTGAGTGGAAGTCACACTGTTTGCATAATGGTTGATTGTAAGAGCCGTTCTAGACCATTAAAGACTCCAACTTGATTCGTTGAATTTGATATGTTTGCCATTGCAGGTGCAGTGGGTGAAGGTTCAGCTTCAGGTAACTATATTACTTGCATCCCGTTTTCGTATTACTTCTTCTGAGCTATCTTCTTTAAACTTTGCTGGTATTTCTCATGATTAGGCGTATATAGTCGAGTTGTGAGGACTGGTGTTCCTAGAGGAAACAGGGGAAGAAGTAATCCTACCTTCATTGGCATCCCTTTCCTTTTCATAATACTGGGTACAGTTGGGCTTGGGGCTTCTCGTGCCACTAGGTCGGTAACACTTTCCAACGGACTCCCTCCAATCCTCGTAGATCATCGTCAGTTCTCTGTTTGAAGCTTTGAACATATAAAAACACTCTAGTTCTTTTAATTTCTGTTTTTCAGGGCTTACAAAAAACAGAAAGAGTCGAATCCTTCGCACAACCCTTTTCTTCCTTGACAAGTTGAGATGGGTTGAGAATTGATTGTTTTACATTACTATGTGCTTCAATCCATTGGACTGATTCAACCTTACCAGAATTAAGATCTGGAATAGTAATCTCAAGCCTGTATTTATTTATTTTTTCTTTTTGTTTCATAATTTGTAGAACAGCTCGTAATCATATAATGTTTTTTATAGATTTGAAATATATTTCTAATGGCATTACACACACAACGATTTGTTGAGTAATGCAAGAGCAGTTCTCCAATGTGAACAGAAATTGGAAGCTTGAAATAGATGATAAACAAATAAACAGTTCATGAACCAAGTACAATACTGTAGGCTTCATAACTGATAAATTCAAGTGTTTTTTCCTTTCCATGCACTCAGGTGTAACATTGAATATGCACCTTATAATTGACCCAGCTTTAACATGAATATTAATCATAGATTTGTGTTCCTTATATGAGTGTTCAATTGTTGTCAAGGTAACTGATTTGCTGTACCAATTCTATACCATCAAAGTAGATAATATCATAATTCACAAAATTTAAGTCCAGATAGGCCAGAATAAAGAAAATCCCAATATTTCATGGAACTCAGAAAATTTCTGACAATATGAACCCATTCACATCTACTTACATCTAAGCATGTTACAGATAGGATAGAATCAGTCCAGAAGCTGGTAAATAATTACGGCAGAAGCAGAACAAATTAAACCAAAAAGGAAAATGAGAGAAAAGGTAAAACTGTATGGTGCGATTTATAGGCTCACACATTATGAACAGATCAATCCATAGCATATGACGGAAGAACCCCGGAACTAGTCCAATAGTTTACCACAACCTTCTTACAACCCTTCCTAGTGCTTGCACACGTGTCCAATTGTGCCCACAACATTGCAGGAAAAGACGGGGGATAGGGAGAAAAGGCTATAATCTAGGACCTTTGCGATTCACCAACAGATCCAACGATAATCAAGAGCTTGGTGTATCACCAGCAGGTCCAGGCCTGGCATTTAACAAAGGCTGGAGGGCTTTAACCACAATGCTCATGTTCGGCCGGAAATCAGCTTCATATTGAACACACAAGGCAGCTACCGCAGCCATCTGTAATAGAAGATGAATATAGGACTCAGAGAAAGGTCGAATAACACCTCATATCTACAATTTTTACTTCAGGATTCCTCCTAATGGGGAGTAACTACAACAAACACACAGCTGCACAGGTTTAGACATTAGTTTGGTGAATGAAGCTGAAAACTTAATCCCATACAAACGTAAGTGGACAGAGTTGGACACAAATAATACACGTGCTATTTCTTCAATAAAAAGAATATCATTTGGATGATTTGATTAGCTCAAAGCTTGAAATGTTGACGCACCTTTGCAACTGCCTTCGGCGGGTATTCTCCTCCTAGTCTTCCATCAACACATTGTCTAACCTTGTCTTCACTCAGTTTTGGTGTGGCCTATACATTACGAGATTTAGTAATCAACCAGGATTCCAAAAAACAAGGAAAAGAAAGGAGGAAGCTTTTCCCCTTTTCAAGAGCTTTTATCACAAAGTATTATCAATTGATTGAGAAAATCAGATTAGTACCCATGTCACCAGACTCTGCTGTCCACGAGGTAATGTGTGATCAACTGGTTTCCTCCCAGTCAGAAGCTCAAGAAGGACAACACCGAAACTATAGACATCGCTCTTGGCATTCAATTGTCCAGTCATTGCATATCTGCCCAACAATATAAAGAAAACAGTTTTATCTATTAAGTAGCATTCAAGGTGTTCACACATCCAGATATAAATTAAGGAATGTCCAGTAACTTACATTTGACCAAAAGGGAAATAAGGAAAATGAAATTCTAAATCTAACATAGTGGAAACACAGAACTAGTCCATCAAATGAAAATCTCAAAAGGATGATTTCACGTGTACCGAGTCCCTTTGTTTCCTCATAACAGTGTATTTTTAAAGTGATAGAAGAATAATGAACATGGCTGGAGCAATCATCACGAAAAATAGCTTACTCAGGTGCATGGTAACCGAAAGTTCCCAAAACACGAGTGGAATGGAGACGTGCAGCCATATCAGGAGCTTGATTTGACAAATCAAAATCAGCAATCTTTGCAACATCATCATCAAAAATCAGCACATTGCTGGACTTAATGTCACGGTGAATGACATGAGGATCAGCCTTTTCATGCAAGTACTCAAGACCTTTGGCAGCACCAACAGCAATTTTTACACGCTGTTGCCATGAAAGGACGGGACCAGGTTGAGCTCCTTTAACACCTTTCCTCCCTGCATTAACAAGATATCGACAAAATAAGGCAGAGATACTCAAACATTGCAACCAAGTTTTCACTCTCTTGAGCTAGTATCATAAATCTGCCTTCTCAATTCTCAACATCTATAAGGAATAAATTATCTTGAAGCTAAAAAATGAATCATGTGCACATAACAAAAGTTTACATGGTTAGAAGATCAATGATATCTTTCACTAGACAAGCAGGCATCCCACTAGCCCTCTTCAATGGTAAATAGGTACTATTCCTGGTATTAAAGTTTGTTTTCCATTGAGTTAAAGATCCCTAGTAGAAGAACTGGAAGAAAAACACAAGCATCCGTTGCCCAAGTTGTCCATAGAATCATTCATAAAGACTTGAACCCAGTCAAACAATGGGCTGAAAATTGCAGAAATGATCTACTAGCTCTAAACATAATAAACTTTTCATCATATTAAAAATGAGATAAATTCACAGCACGTATAAATATATTTGTAAGCCCAAATCCCTGTATACTTGAAGTAATGAAGCATGATTGGAGGTACCATGAAGAATATCGTGAAGAGATCCATTAGACGCAAACTCATAGGCAAGTATACGAGATCCTCCATCAACACAATAGCCCAACAACTGTACAAAATTATCATGCTTCAGCCTCGACACCCTAGAAACCTGAAAAAATTGGACAAATATTACACATTTAGAAGAAAATAAGAATATGCTAATAGGAAAAGAGCAATTTTCAGTTCTCAACAAACCTGGGCTAGAAACTCATCATCAGGTTGTTTGCTGGCATCTAGTTTCTTGATGGCGGCAGCCTGACCACTCTTAAGAACCCCATAATACACTCTTCCATACGAGCCCTCACCAATCAACGCATTTGTCCCAAAGGTGTCAGTAACATCCTTTAGTTCATCCAACGTTATTGGAGGAACTTCGATGGGCTGGATTTTGACAGGAGGAGCACCCTTTGGTACAGCTTCTGACCCACGGAAACCGCCAACATTACCTGCTAGTAGAAACACAGCTCGGTTAAACAAATAGTTAACTAAATTCTATCCATAACATCTCAAACGGAACCAAAAATAATACCTAATTCTATCCATAACATCTCAAACGGAAACAAAAATAATACCTGCCGAGTTCTTAACAGGGTAGGGACCTCCACTATCAGCAGTTTTATGGATCTCATCCTCTGCACAGCAGTTGAAGCAGCTCATGATTTAATCAAACCCTTGAGAATTCCCCTCTCTGCTTAAACAAGCACAAAACGAACTCTAGTTCAAATCATCTCCAACGAAGGAATGCAATTTTCACAAGCACACTTGTTCATGGTCTGGGTACTAAATAATCTCATAATTCGTACTCGTTCTCTCTTCTTATGATTTCAACAACAAATCATGTTCAGAAGGCGAAAAAGATGGGCAAAAAACAAAGAGAAGCATAAAAGCTTCATCGGAACTCCTTATCGAAACAGAAACATGACGGAGAGAAATACGCAGCAAAAATCAAATGAAAGGTAACGCAAATAATAACCGTCCGTAACACCCACTTGCATCAAGTACAGTTTGCCGATTGGATCAAAGAGACACAGCAAAACAAAATCAAACGCCGTTGACTAATTGGAAAGCACATAACACAAAACGAAAATTAAGGCAAAGTGTCGAAATTCAGTTGATTGATAAGAAATGAAATAAACTGAGCAACTCACTGATAGATAGTGGCGAGTTTGGGGGAGAGATCTGGGTCGAAAAGCCAGCCAAGGAGAGGAGGATAAGGGAGTGCGACGATTAGAGTAAAAGTCTCCTCTGGGCGCTTGTTGACTTTACCTGGAATCGGGGGAGTTTAGAGAACAGTAAAAGGCGTTTAAACGCGGAGTTTTATTTCAAGCACAAACCAACGACTTGATCCTTACCCTTGTTTCTTTTTACTTTTTCTCTTCCGCTTAGGGTTAGGCAAAGACCAGACTGTGTGGATATTGAAATTGGCTTGGCTGATTCCACTCTACTGTTTTTAGATTGACTTTACCACTTTCGCAAATGAGGGCTCCTATTATGTGAG
The DNA here is from genome assembly GCA_025531925.1 of Erythroxylum plowmanianum. Lineage (NCBI taxonomy): Eukaryota > Viridiplantae > Streptophyta > Magnoliopsida > Malpighiales > Erythroxylaceae > Erythroxylum > Erythroxylum plowmanianum. Next base: position 6,009,255 of record JANVCQ010000004.1, read on the forward strand.
CTTGAGTCCACAATACCAGATTCGGTGTTTTAGATGATTGGCTAGCTGAAAGAGGTTGTCTGTGCTCACAGGTTAGCTCTAATCTAATAACAACAACAATAAAAAGGATTTAGTAATAAATAGGAATTACTGGATTGGGTGGTACCCTGGATATCAACTATTGGCTCTTTTGTTTCCCCATTTTTTTCTACTTTTTGTCTTTCACATGCATTGTTCTTTTGATTGCCATTTTCCAGCTACTGGTGTTTTTTAGCTGGCATAAAAGATGAGTACCAGCACAAGAAACAACCGGGCCATGGTTCGCTCCCATCTGGATTTGTCTTGTCATTTGCAACTTATACCAGAAAATGATCCGGCCCATGAAATTTGGGCTGACCATTTGGGAAGAGGAAAGAAAAACAACACCAAGCTTGGTGAATAGTGACTGGTGCGGAATTTTGTTCTATATATATGTATGTATAATGCAAAGCTAGTGAATAGTGAGCAACCAATCATGTAATCATATGACTAGATTTCGTGTTGAACATGACAATTATTTGGGCCGAGACAGAATCTGTATTGATCAGTACAAAGGCAGTATGATTGCAATTATTCATGGCCTGGACATCATGTTCCTAAAGATTCATATTGTCCGCCCGGCGGAATAGTTATGTGTCTCTCTTGTCATCTCTCGTGAACAGATCCGCAAAGCAAACAGCTTGAGTTGGAAAGTATCTAGTCTAGTTCCTAATTCCTATCTCGTGCATGGGATTGCGAAGAATATATCCACCCCACTTCCTATGTTTTATCTTTTTATCCGCAAAACTGTTTCTTGTACCGGATAAGCTTTTCTTGTTCTTCTGTTGTGAATTCAAAGAGCTATATTTACAATACCCTTTACTTTAAGATTGGCTATATTTTAATGACAAGTAATGGCGTAATACTACAATCTTTGGCCAAGCTCCTTCCGTTGAGGCATTATTTCATGTATGTATGTGGTCGGGTCGGCCGTGCTGGGCCCGGACCCAATCCATATCAATCCACTCGACCCGAAGACCGATCGGTCCCCTCT
>JANVCQ010000004.1:6015174-6028130 GCA_025531925.1 Erythroxylum plowmanianum
GGACTGACCTTTGGAGAGGGGACCGATCGGTCTTCGGGTCGAGTGGATTGATATGGATTGAGTCCGGGCCCAGCACGACCGACCCGACCATATTTCATGGTAGTATAAATTATAACGAAGCTTAGTCTCTTCTTATAAAATTAATAATCATGGTGACACAAACACAAGATTACAAAAATGTACGATTTCGATGTCACCACACCTATTGTTACGTTATTCTACTTGGATGAATAAAATATAAAAGACGAAGGCGTGGAAAGGATGGGGACTGGCCACTGGGGAAAGCCATCCTTATTCTTTAACTCTTTATCGTAAGTGCGAGAAAAACACAGAGTGTGTGATTGGACCCACCATTTTGGTGTTGGGTGTAGGTGGACTATGCAAAACTCACACTTTCTTTCCACACAGCTTAATTATTCTCGTACATATAATATATACATAAAAAAAAGAGATTTATATTTTATGTTTGCATTGTGATTGTGTGTACCAAGCCTCACCTTACCACACTCTCTCTTAAAACAAAAACACGTTCACATCATCATCAGCATCATCATTGTCACCATAACCATCACCATTCTATGCATCATCACCATACATCCATATCATTACCGTCTTTGCCCCGAACCTTTCGCCCACTTGTCTCTCGGCTTACCTGCACTTTCCGGCAACGAACCCATCTGGGTTTATTAGCTACAAAGATTCTGCCGAGTAAAAGGGTTCTCTCTTCTTGCTGTCTGTTTTAGTAGTTTGGCTTTTTTTTTTTAATTATCATGAATTGATTTAGTTGTTGTTGGGGGAGTTAAGTTCCTCATGTAGCGGTTGATGCCCACCTTTGGTCTTTGTTCAAGTGAGTTGTTTGAAAGGACAGGTATTTGATTGAGGGTTATTTGGGATATGGGTTGCTCGTAACTGGAACCATTGATGTGTTCTGTTTTTGGACTTGTCGGGAAGGAGTGAAGCTGATTAGTTTTAGTTTTTGGGTTCGTTTATTATTTGGGGATTAAAGCTCTGATCTTTTGGTGGAACTGGTTTCTAGTTTATCTCCTTTTGTTTTTTTTCTTTTGTTTGAGATTTCTTAATTTACTGTTGGTTTAGCTGGTGATAGATTTTGGATCTTTTGGTTATCTGGGCTTAATTTATGGAGGCTAGATTTGGAGGTGAGGCACATCGTTTCTATGGTATGGGTATGACGGATCTGCGTGCAGTGGGGAAGAGAAGTTTAGAATGGGATTTGAATGATTGGAAATGGGACGGAGATCTTTTTATTGCCAGACCTTTGAATCCAGTGCCGTCTACTAGCACAAGTAGGCAGTTTTTCCCTCTTGGTACAGCAATTCCCGCTGCTGGCAATTCCTCAAATAGCTCTTCCTCATGCTCTGATGATGTGAATTTGGGAAACGAGAAAGGAAAAAGGGACTTGGAGAAAAAGAGGAGAGTTATTGTCGTTGAAGATGACAATCTGAATGATGAGGAGGTTGGTAGCCTTAGTTTAAAGCTAGGTGGGCATGGGCAACCTATTCCTGGAAAGGAGGTGCATAATTGGGAGGGAAATATTGGAAAGAAGAGTAAGGTGGTAGGAAGTGGTGCAAGCCGTGCAGTTTGTCAAGTTGAGGACTGTGGTGCTGATCTGAGCCACGCAAAGGATTATCATCGTCGTCATAAGGTCTGTGAGATGCATTCCAAGGCCAGCAAGGCCCTTGTTGGTAATGTGATGCAGCGGTTTTGTCAGCAGTGCAGCAGGTTTGCATTCATCTATTGATGCTTTGGATTTTTATTGACTGCTATGTCCGTGTTAATTAGTACTGTGATTCAGCTATATGTCTCATTAATTGATACCTAGGTGTGTCCATCGTTGCCTTATGGTAGGTTTCATGTCCTGCAAGAGTTTGATGAAGGGAAGAGAAGTTGCCGAAGGCGTTTAGCTGGTCATAATAAAAGAAGAAGAAAGACAAATCCTGAACCTACTGGCAGCGGAAATGCATTGAATGATGACCAGACTAGTGGTTATCTATTAATAAGTCTATTGAGGATACTTTCTAACATGCATTGTGAGTACCATCCAGTTCTGCAGCTGCATCCTCAACAGTTCTTGTTCTGCTGTTTCACTGTTCCATTCTTTTTTCAGCAGTCAGCAATTTTTTTTTTTGTTTTTTTTGACTTGCATGTATCAAATTGCAGCCAATAGATCAGACCAGGCAACTGACCAAGATATATTATCTCATCTTTTACGGAGCCTAGCCAACCATACTATCGAACAAGGTGGAAGAAACGTATCAGGACTGTTGCAGGAACATCGAGATTTGCCGAATGATACAAATTTGTCCAGAAATTCTGAGGTATTCCAAACTTTGATCTTAAATGACGGAGGCATTCAAGGTGTTTAAACAATACCTGAAGCAGTTTCTAATTTAATGCTGCAGCAAGTTGTACGTATGTGTGATGCTAATGTTGCAAATGTACAAACAAGTTCATCTCTGGAACCCAGTGTTCCAAAGGAGTATCCAGTATATAGGGAAGTGCAAGACACTCATGCAGAGCAGGTTAAAATGAACAACTTCGATTTGAATGATGTATATATTGACTTGGATGATGGTGCTGAAGATGTCGAGAGATCACCAGCTACTGCAAATTTAGGTACAAGCTCCCTTGAGTGTCCTTCATGGCCACAGCAAGACTCACATCAGTCAAGTCCACCCCAGACGAGTGGAAATTCAGATTCAGCATCTGCCCAGTCGCCTTCTAGTTCGAGTGGTGATACCCAGGTATTATTGTATTACAGCAACACATCTGATTCCTTGCATATGTGGAATGTGGGATACTTTCTTGGTAGATCTTCGAAGTCCACTCAAAAATGGATCTTCAATAGTGAGTGTGATTATCTTGTTTAATTACCTGGCTGGATCAATTTGATCTTGCCTATAATTATATTGGAAGGAATGCCACTCCTTCTGTAGCTTGGTGATTGGTATACAGAGGAATTAAAAGATCCACCAATATCTTGGATATGCAACTGTGAGGGTGCAAAATTTTGTGCTAGGGAATAGCTACAAAATCATTGATGATATAGTTTTGTCAACTTTTCTGTGCCCTTTATGTCCTCTCTGTATTGGGTTCAACTAGGGTTCATCACTTATGCTAAAAGCATATTGTTGATTTCTTGCACTTAAGAGTTGTCGGTTGTCTCTTTGATTTGTCCCAATCTAAGCTTCTCATTTCTAACTTCTATGCTACTCTTATGGGGTTTAGCAGTTGACATCTATTTTCTTATGCAACCATTTCAGAGCCGCACAGACAGAATTGTTTTCAAGCTATTTGGAAAAGAACCAAATGACTTGCCTCTTGTCTTACGAAGCCAGGCATGTTCTATTTAGCATAAAGTTGGTGCTACACTTTTACTTTTTCTTTTTCTGTGCATGTACTCTGAGATGTTTTAACTTGCAGATTCTGAATTGGCTGTCCCATAGTCCTACTGATATTGAGAGTTACATTAGGCCCGGTTGTGTCATCTTGACCATTTATCTTCATCAGCCTGCGGCGGCATGGGATGGTGTAAGCTTCTGGTGCATTGTGACTTTTTTTTCCTTCCTGCACTTCTCCAGAAAAGAAATTGCTGGGCTGACAATCGAGTTTTCTTCTGTGCAGCTTTGTTGTCATCTCAGCTCCAGTTTGAGTAAGCTACTGGATGTATCAGAGGACATTTTCTGGAGAACTGGATGGTTGTACATTAGGGTGCAGCATCAAATAGCATTTGTCTGCAATGGTCTGTTGCCTTCAGCTTTTTAGGTTTTAAATTTCATTGCAAGGGAAAAAAGACTTCTCATTGAGTTATTTGGCATTCTCTGTTTTGCAGGTCAGATAGTTGTGGATGCTTCTTTACCTATCAGAAGTAGCAACTACAGTAAAATTTTAAGTGTCAAGCCAATTGCAGTATCTGCATCTGCAAAAGTTAAATTTTCAATTAAAGGCATTAACCTTTCTCGGCCAACCACAAGGTAATTATTCTTGATATATTCATGTAAATGTGGAGCTAAATTTGAGATTTAGGATAATCTTATGCTTCTTATGTTGGTTTATAAGCTTCTAAGTTACTTCTTTCTGTCTCCATTTATTTTACTGCTTTTCAGGTTATTATGTGCAGTTGAAGGGAACTATATGGATCATGAAAGTTCTGATGATATGATGGAAAGCGTTGATAGCTTCAGAAGGCATGATGAGCTACTACGTGTGAACTTTTGTTGCTCAATTCCCACAGCTATTGGAAGGGGGTTTATTGAGGTGCTGTTGACTTCAGTATCCTACAGTGCTAGCTTTTTCATTACCTGCACGTTCTCTCCATAATGCATCTTATGCATTAACAATCATGGATGGATTTTGTAGAAGGCCTTTTAAATATTTCATATAATTGTATGCTGAGTTTAATTCTTGTTGCCAGATTGAGGATCATGGTTTCAGCAGCAGTTTCTTTCCTTTCATAGTTGCAGAAGAAGACGTTTGTTCAGAGATACGTATGCTTGAGAGTGCTTTGGAGTTTGATGAAGCAAATGCTGATACTGAAGGAACTGGAGAAATGGAAGCAAAAAATCAAGCAATTGATTTTATTCATGAAATGGGTTGGCTTCTTCATAGAAGTCAAGTAAAATCTAGATTGGGCAGTTTGGATCCTAATGTGGATCTCTTCCCTTTGAAACGATTCAAATGGCTCATGGAGTTTTCAGTGGACCATGAGTGGTGTGCTGTAGTGAAAAAACTATTGAACATACTTTTCAATGGCTTTGTCGGTAAAGGAGAGTTCTCATCTCTTAACCTAGCATTGTCAGAAATGAGCCTTCTTCACAGAGCTGTGAGGAGGAACTGTAGGTCTCTCGTGGAGCTGCTTTTAAGATATGTCCCTGAGGAATTAGGATCTGAAAACAAGTTGCTACTCGGTGGAAACCAGAAGAACTTTTTCTTTACGCCTGATGCTTCAGGCCCTGCAGGTTTGACACCTCTCCACATAGCAGCTGGCAAAGACGGTTCTGAAAATGTACTGGATGCATTAACAGATGACCCTGGAATGGTAATACTTCCTTAAATTATTTGTTTTTGGACTTGCAAAGAAGGAAATTCTGTTTAAAATATGCTTTTCATCAGTTCATATTATGACACGATTCCAATCTGGAAGTAGTTTCCTCTTTTCGGAATGATCATCTGGGGATATAAACTATGTATCTGCTTGTTTTAGGTGGGAGTTGAAGCTTGGAAGAATTGTAGAGATAGCACAGGGTGTGCCCCTGAAGACTATGCACGATTGCGAGGCCACTACTCTTACATACACTTGATACAGAGGAAAATCAACAAGCGACCAGCCGTGAACCAAGTTGCGCTCGAGGTTCTTGAATCTCATCCGGACACCAATATAAACAAGAAACAAAATGAAGGGTTAACCTGCAGCTTTGAGATGGCACATGCAATATTTAGACCATCGCAGTCTCAGTGCAAGCTTTGCCATAAAAAACTTGCTTGTAAATCATCCAGCAGGTCTATGGTGTATAAGCCTGCAATGCTTTCGATGGTGGCCATTGCTGCGGTCTGTGTGTGTGTGGCTCTCTTTTTCAAGAGTTGTCCTGAAGTGGTGTATGTGTCAAATCCTTTCAGGTGGGAAATGTTGGATTACGGTACAGGATGATGTCCATTGACTGTCAACCTGATGACATATAATAGGTTGTGCCTGTACTGTATTATTACTTTGTATGCATCTTAGTAGAATGTAAAGTTGAGATTTTAGTATAACCGATACTTCAGACAGGATAATGTAAGATTCAGCAACCTTATCGATATATTTATTCCCTTTTTAAGTGTAATTTTCAGCTCTTATATTCATTATAACCAGCGGGCTCCTTAATTTTGACTTTGCTTGTCCTAAAGCTTGTGAGTGAATGCATGGCAATGGCATACTGAATATTCTCAGCATCCTAATTCTAATCCTAATCCTTTTCCTATTCTGCCCAATATTAAACTTAATGGAGGCATTGACCTGTACTAGTTAACATTATCTTCATGTGATTGTGCTTCATACTCCTAGTAGACCAAAAAGAACAACGCTTATTCGTCCAGTCCAATGCAACAGGTTAATAACAAACAAACCCGAAGACGTTGGAACAAACGCTGTTGATAGGTAGTCCATCTTCACACTTATTTATTTTTCTTTCAATTTATTTATTTTAAAACTATCATTATTAAACGATAATATCATCAACTAGTACGCTTTTGAGTGATTAAGTAATTGCTGATAAAAGAAACGACCCAATTGGATCGGCTTCATCAACTCTAAAACTAACAAGCCCAGATAGGATTATTAAAACGTAGCCCTCAGCTTAAAGAAAGCCTACGTTCATGTTTCACCTGAAGCTTTATACCCAACAAAGTCAATACAGCCATCAGTATCAGAATCGTATCGTATACAAGAGGGTGGGGGTCAAAGAGTTGAAGGTGTTCCAGCTTGCATGGAGCCACGCCTTAACAAAAGCATATACAAAAGAAAAGGGGTTCTGTTTGATGGAAGAAAAAGCTGAAGGCGCAACCCTGAAGTTTGGATCCATGCATGCACTTGTGACTACAGTGCATGAATCGCAAAGCAGCGATCATAGCCTGTGCGCTTTAAACTTTTTTTTTTCCTTGTGCTACTAGTACTTCTTCCACCAGAAGCTAACTCCATTTGGGACCTTCGTTTCATTCCAATGCTATTTCAAAACTCACTTTTGAGTGCCTTTTTCACACGCTTAAATGGTTAGGTTACACATCTGTTTCCATTTTTCAGGTTACTCGTACTTATAAACCCTCTTCTTTCAGGTAATTTACATTCTCATTAACAACCTTGTCCTCTCCCTACTCTCCTCCTTAAAACTCTCATTGCATTCTTAGTTTTTAATTCTTTTTAAGATGGAAAATGCAATGGACACTTCGCAACTCCGAGCCCTTTTCTTTGCTTTACATATTTGTTTCGCCGTTTGTATAGGTGAACAAGTTTCTGCTGCCATATTGGGTAGGCATTTTAGCTGCAAATTGCAAATTTTGGTTACTTCAGTATCCGTCATTCCATGTTAAGTATTAAAGCTGTGGAAGACCTCTACGCTTAGTGGCTTCGGGCATTGCAGAGTCACGATCGAGTGGAAGAATTCTGTTGAATTATGTTGTTTTATGAAACCTGCTATTGTGGAGGACCTAGCTATGGCAATTAAGGTGAAGAGGAAAGGGAGGCTGAAGATCAAGCTGAAGGTTCCAAGACATCTGAGGAAACTAGAGCTAATGATTTTGAGAACAATTCAGAAGACCATGCATCCAAGAATTGGAATTCTGATGATTGAAGATCAAGGCAGGAAAATTTAAGGAAAGGTTGAAGTAAGCTGCAGTGGAGAAAATGGAACAAAGTTTTGAAGTTTTCTTAAAACCTGAAGCAGAAACATTCCTGAAGCTGAGATAAAGGTTGTATTGAAGCTGTCAAAACACAATACCAAAGTTGGTGGAAAATTCAGAGCATGTACATCAAATTTTGTCCAATTCGTACCACATGCATATACTTGTGGTCTTGCATATTAGACCATCGTTTTCATGTAGCCTCCAAAATCAGTAGCTGTTGATACATGTCAGTTGCTATTGTGCGTGTTTTTGTTTTTTATTTGATCAATGAGAACATGGAACATGTTAAAATCTTGTCTTTCAGATCATAAGCAGGTTCATTTCCTAGCCGTTGATTTTAGATGCTTTTAAACTTGTAAGAGCTGAATATATAAAGCTCATCTTCTTCTTCTTCATACACCCAGTCAGAAAAAAACTTCATCTTTGTCTGAAAACCTTACTTTCTTCCCGTTTTTTCAAAAGTTTATTGAATTTGAGTTGTTGAGCGTGTTTCACTGAATAGAAATACACAGACATTTGTTCTGAATTTTTCTGAGTGCTAACCGAAGCTTACAATCAAATGGAGACAAATCCTTTACTATATACATAAACACTTGAGAGGAAGCAGTCTTTACATATTTCAGAGATAACTATTCGAAAATAGAAAAATTCTGAACGCTGGATTTCATAATTTTTTCACTTTCTTGGAGCAGAAGGATTCATCACTGTAGACGTCTGTAGTAAAGCTTCGATCAATAAAGCTTAAGAATTTGTGGTTTAAGCGAAGGAGGTTCTATCAACATATGACAGTGGTGTTAGAACTGCAAGGTTCACTCAACCTGGAATAGATCAAAAACATTGCAGGTGCGAGCATTCCTATGATGAATTTGTAGAGTATTCAGGTAAATATACCAGCTTTAATTGGTGAGAACTATAAAGCTTGGCCCTTAGAGTAGAAGATTGTCTTAAGATTTGTGAATGCTGGGATGTAGTAAATGAAGGAGTAACTGAAATGAGGGAATAACGGAATTAACAGAACAGCAAGTGACATGATTAAGTCAGGACAGAGACAAAGATTTTAAGGCCTTTATTTTTCTGGGGTCTGTGGTGATTGAAGCCATACTGTTGAGACATGCTGGGTGTGAGATTGTAAAGGAGTTGTGGGATATATTGAAGTTGGAATATATAGGATCCGCTCAGTTGTTGAGATTGAAGAAACAAGCAGTAATGAGAAGTTTTGAGAATTTTTCAATGAGGGATGAAGAAAACGTAGCTGCTGCAAAAACTAGATTTATGGGATTAGTATAACAGTTGAAAGAGTTTAGTGAAAACACAGGCTCTAAGAGGTTAGATGATAAATTTTTGAGCAGACTACCCTTGAGATTTGAAGCTAGTATAACACCTATAGAGTGGCAATTTAGTAATGATCCAGATTCTATTACATTGAAGCAAGTCTTTAACGCGGTGGAAATGCATGAGGAAAGGCATGGGGTTAGAAGAGAAGAAGAGGAGTATGCTTTGAAGGCAGAGAGTTTTAAAATACCTGAAAACTCACCTTTCTATACTCAAACCAAAAACCTGAACCAAAGTCATCCTGAACCAAATACAATGTAATCATAGACTCACCAACTGTCACAAAACCATCCACAGAATAACCAAAATCATTTCCAAGTGACATCATATCCTCAAAACCTTCCCTACAAAAACCAAATGCAGTACCAACTGTCCCAAATGTATCCTCAAACACAATTCCCTCAACAAATGCCTTATCTGAATTTCCAAAACACTAACCAATACCCTGGAAACAATGCAAACTGAATGCAAAGTGGATCAAGGACACCAAGCTGGGGAATGTTTCCAAATTGCAGATTTTGTAGAAAAAATAATCATGCTGTTGAAGAGTGTTACTGGAATGAAAATGTGGACTGCATTCACTGTAGGAAGAGGGGACATTGGAAGAGAGTGTGCTACGAGAGGTGGATGATAGAACAACAAAACCCACAAAGTCTCATTTTTGGGAAAAAACCACCAATACATTCATCGTAAAGACAAAACACTTCATCAAACCAAATGTCAATTCAACCACAACCTTACCAAAACACTATTATTGAATCACAAGTTTATCAAGCACATTATGTTGCAAACTCTGAAAATGCACAAATACCTCAACACTACTCATATCAGCCTTTGATGCCTCAATCTCAAACTTATGCATTTCAACCTCAGATAACACAATCCTACATGTCTCAGCCAAACTATACACAACAGATGCAGTGCCAAGTCATACAAACTTAAGCACCAAACCAAGACCATATAAAAATTGCCCAAATTCCCAGCATAATCTATAACACAACTCAAACATACAACCAGGATCATCACAAACAACTAAACTATCAGAAAAACCAGTTACTGAGGAGAGTGTATTTGTAGTGAAGGCCTGTCACAAAATCAGGAAACATGATCCTACTGTTGAAATTTGTGCAGTTGAAGCAAAAGATGAAAAGGGGGTGAGTGGTTAGTAGATAGTGGTTGTTCTAACCACATGATAAAGAGAAAAGAAGCTTTTGTTGAAAAGAATATTGATATGAATATAGTGGTGAAAATTAGAAATCGAGAAACCATACCTGTCATTTGGAAGCGTGCTGTGGAGTTAGCTACAAAGGCTGGAAGCATCATACTTGAAAAGGTGTACTACATTCCTGAACTTGATCAAAATCTGATAAGTGTTGGTCAACTTCTGGAGAAGAGTTACAAGGTGTATTTTGAAGATGGAATGTGCAGAATCTTCAATGCACAAGGAGAGCTAGTGCATAAGATTCCAATGGTGAACATAGTTTTCAAAATAAAAATGACAGAAGTAAATGGAGTTTTTGCTGCAATTCTAGTGACTGAATTGACTCAATTATGGCATAGGAGGTATGGACATTCAAACCTTGATTATATCATTGAAATGCAGAGAAAATAGTTGGTTTATGGATTACCTCAGCTGAGCAGTAAGATGAAAACTGTGTGTGAACCGTGTGCAAAGGAGAAGAATCATGTCTTACCTTTCCCAACTAGTGATTGGAGAGCGACAGAGAAGTTGCAGCTGGTGTGCTCAGATGTTTGTGGTCCAATGAATACACCATCAGCTGAAGGAAACAGATATTATGTGGAATTTATTGATGATGTGTTAAGGTATGTTTGGATTTATTTCCTGAAAAGCAAAGATCAGGTGTTTGGTTTCTTTAAAATGTGGAGAGCAGAAACTGAAAGTCAATATGGAAGGAAAGTGAGATGCTTGAGACGTGACAAAGGAGGAGAATATATTTCGAATGAGATGAAGAACTACTTTGAAAGGGAAGGCATATTTCATCAATTCTCAGTTGCACACTCACCATAGCATAATGGAATTTCAGAAAGAAAAAATAGAACTACTGTGGAGATGGCAAAGTCAATGATGTTTGGAATGAAGGTGCCTAGAAGTTTTTGGCCAGAAGCTTGCTTTACTACTGTCTATTTACAAAACAGAATGAAGACTAGAGCATTAAAGGAGAAAACACCTTTTGAAGTTTAGTTTGGAGTTAAACCAAAGGTGAATCATCTAAGAGTGTTTGGATGTGTAGCCTATATACATATTCCTGAAGTAAAAAGGACAAATTAGATGGGAGTCATGATGGGGTATAGTGCAGAATCTAAGGGATATAGAATTTACAATCCTGAAACTAAGAAGATGTTGGTGTCTAGAGATGTGAAGTTTGATAAAAATGAAGGCTGGAAGTGGGAAGAACCTACTGTTAGAAACCAAGAGGAGTTGACATTGATTTACCATTAGGTGAATCCAGTGTTGAAGAAAGTATGAGAGAGATCACAAATCAAGATATGGCTGCTGCAGACAATTCGAACAATTAAGGGGATAGAAGATTTCAGGTGGAGACACCTCAGTTAGAACCACAAGGTACAAACAACACTGGAAGTGATGGATCTGAGGAGGAGTTTTCACCAAACCCTGAAGATGATTTAATGCCTAAAAATGATGAATTGAGTTCAAAATCTCAGGAGGAGACATCCAGCTCTGATAGTGCACATAAGGAGAGGGATTTGGCCTCGATTTATAATGAAACTAACCCTTTGTTTGATTTCAGGTACAATGATGCTGATAAACAAGAAACAGATGGAGCTTTGATAATTATAGAATGTGCATTGCCTGCAGAATCAAAACTGAAGACATACAAACAAGCTGCCAAGCAAGGAGTATGGCAAAGTTCAATGGATGAAAAAATAAAAGCTATTGAAGAGAATAGAACCTGGCTGCTAGTTGATTTGCCAAGTCCAAAAACAAAGGTGGTGGACTCCAAATGGATTTATAAGAAAAAATTGAATCTTGATGGGTCCCTCAACAAACATAAAACTATACTTGTTATAAGGGAATACAAATAAGAGTATGGAGTAGACTACCTTGAAACATATACACCAGTAGCAAGGTTGGACACGGTGAGATTGCTGTTGGCTTTAGCTGCAAATAATGGATGGAGGGTGCACCAAATGGATATGAAGAGTGCCTTCCTAAATAGAATCCTAGATGAGGAAGTCTATTTGAAGCAACCTGACGGATATGTTGTAAGTGGACAAGAGTAGAAGGTGTACAAACTTGTGAAGGTCTTGTATAGATTGAAGCAAGCTCCAAGAGTCTGGTATTCAAGAATCAATAGTTATTTAATGAAAAATGGGTTTATAAGAAACAAAAGTGAAGCAACCTTATATGTAAAAAAACAGAGATGGGGAAAAGCTAATTTGCTTCTTGTTTGTTGATGATCTGTTGTTAATAGGGACTTAGGACAAATTGATAGAAGAATTCAAAGAGTTAATGAAATCAGAATTTCAGATGACAGATTTGGGAGAGATGAGTTTTTTCTTGGGTTTGGAGATAGATCAAAGAAAAGATGGAATTTTTATACACCAGAAAAAATATGCAGAGGAGTTAATTGACAAATTTAGATTGAAAGATAGTAGTGGAATGGCAACACCCATGGAGCATCAATTGAAGCTGGAACCTACGAAACCAGGTGAAGAATTTGATCCAATTTATTATAGGAGCATGATAGGTTCATTGATGTATTTAAGTGCATCTAGGCCAGATATTTCTTGTGCCATAAACATCATGGCTAGTTTATGTCATAATCCATCTAGGCAACATGCTATTTATGCTAGAAGGATACTTAGACATGTTAAACATATTGTTGTTTGGTTTGGAAGAGGAGAAAAGGTGGAGTTATATGTTTTTAGTAATGCTAGCTATGCTGGAAGTAATGAAAGTAAGAGCAGCAGTAGTTATTGTTGTAGCTTGGGATCAGAAATTTTTGCTTCGAGTTCGAAGAAGCAGAGGAGTGTTGCTTAGTCAACAGCTGAGGCTGAGTATGTGGCAGTGAACATAGCTACTAAACAAGCTCAGTGGCTGAAGAAAATTCTATTGGATATAAGTGAATTGAAGGACAAGTGTGTGACTATTTATTGTGATTCTAGTGCTGCAATTTCAATGGTTGAGAATCCATCAGATCATATGAGAACCAAGCATATGAAGGTTAAGTATCATTATGTTAGGG
>JANVCQ010000004.1:6039371-6091665 GCA_025531925.1 Erythroxylum plowmanianum
AGGTGTTGGATTTATAACACATTTTTCTACCTCTCTATAAAATTTGGAAACCATTGGATTTAAATTCAGAAAGTTTGACGGAACGGAAGTGAGTGGTCTAGTTGGAGAGTTTGGTCGGGTAATGAGTTTAGTTTAGAATTTTAAGCATATCTCGAGCTATAGACCTCTGATTTAGGTGATTCTTGCTTCAAAATAAACAAGAGACATAGAGCTATGATTTATATGAAGAAGTCAACTTAAAATTTTGATTTGAAGTGTTCCAATTTCAGTCCGCAAGCAGCGAAAGTGAGTTAGCAACAAGTGTCAGGTCTAGGAATTCAGCAAGCTTATGTGTCTCGGGAATGGGCCTCAGCAGGGCTCACCTCCCGGGACAGTCAGCTCCGGGAGCAGGGTCCGACAGACCACTCATTCCGTAATTTAATAGGCAAAAAATTAGAATAATAATCACATTTTAAACTTATGAATGATTCCTTTTCAACATTAGCTTTTTTCATAAAACCCATTGCAATATTAAATTCATCAACTGAAAAGGGAAACTCCATTCCCATCATTTTGAATTCAGGAATCCCTTTGGTAAATAAGTTAAGTTCAGTATCATCATTAAACTAATCACTATTATAAAGTTCATATGTTAGTTTAATAAAAATAGGCATTTTCACATTCACATAATTATGCCATCCTACTCAATCTACAAAACCATCAAAGTCTTTCAGAATATTTGATTCTTCCAAGATCCGAGTATGAACATACTTACAAGAATAGATTTTTTTGTTTGCATAATTCTTCATCCTTGGTCTTTATTTTGCTCATCACTGAAAGTATTGAATCATAAAATTTTAAAATTTATTTTACTAGCCAACTTTATTTTCTTTCCTTTTTATGTTCGAGAACACAACAATGAACCTCCTTGTTATTGTTTCAACTATAGTGAATAATCTAGGGAATAGGCTGAGGAAAGGGTTGCAAGAGGCATAAAAAATTGGGTTTAGTTGTTTATTATGATGGTACTAAAACCAAGTTCTTCGTGGGGCACTAAAACCAATTTCTAAGCTTGTGATTTATATCTTTCCATGGGAGATTCAACCTTTTTTTATGGTTATCTAATTCCTCTTTCTCTATCCTTTAACAAAATCCAATTCATACATATAGAAAGATTAATTCCTATAATGTCTGCGATAGTAAATCTAATTGATGTTTTGTGATTTTTAATACTTAAACCAATTTTCTTCTTTCTTATCATTTATTTTATTGTAAATAATAATAGATAAGGTCCCTTTTACTCCTAGATACATGTAGTCTAAGAGAGGCTTTAATTATAGCTTTGGTGCATCTAAAATCAGCAGTATAAGTTTCTCATTATGTATTTCCAAATCAACATGAAGAACTAATCCTATCAATTTTAGCTCCTTAAAATCATTTAGTTTCACCACATCCTCCCATAAGTTAAGGCTGAAATTTGATTCATCATTGTCTTCAAAAAGTTTTTCCCGTGTGGCTATTTACAACAAACCTTTTCCTTCTGGCTCAAAAATATCCTCTGCGAGTGAATCTGTTAAGTCAATTGCATAAAAGGGATATTATTGCATCATATAGGTTGAATTGCTCAGAGAACCTATTGAATTCCATAGTTAATATAACATTATGAACATTGATTTTGTTTTGGCAGTTTTAAGAAGAGCCCTTGCTAAAAAAATAGTTAATTATTGATCATTATTTTAGATGTCCTATACAAAATAATTTAGAGGAAAAGTCAATTTATCATTAATTTGAACAAGGTCATTTTTAACTATCCCTTTAGGATATGCATTAGATCGATCAATTAACCAAATCAATACACCAAAATTTTGCAAAAGTCCAAGATTTAGTAAGTCGAATAAATGAAATATGGCATAACATTAATGGATGCTCCTAAATCTAACATTAACTTTGTCGTTCTAGTGCCACCTATCGTACAAGGAATATAAAACATACACGAGTTCTTACATTTTTTAGGAAGTTTTTCTTTCAAATAATGGTCAAAAAAATTTCTCCTATAATCTTTTCACATCTTTTGAGACATTCTTCTACTTTTTCAAAAATTTAGCATAGCAAGAAAATTGTTTTATATCATCAAAAAGTGGAATATTTACCTTGAATTTTTTTAGAAGTTCTATATAAATGTGAATTATGATAATATTTTTAGTTATCCACTAAAGCTTTAGACAAAGGAGGAACATATTTATATTTAATTAAAGGAAGATTTTTACTTGTCAATTCCTTAGGAGTTTTAGTTTTGCCTCCTTTTCTTTTTGTGATATCATACATGGTGTTTTATTTAGAAGCTCCAATTCCTTTCTTCTTCTTAATAGCATTGTACAAGCTTTTTCTTTCAGATTTACCACCTTTTGAGATGGTAATTTACCATAATCGTATATCTCTAAATGGTTACTTATAGAAGCCATTTGACCTATCCGACTCTCTAAATATTGAATATTGATTCTAGTCTCTTGTTGAAATTTAATGATACTAATAGCTAAAGTTTTAATAATTTTCTCAAAAGACATACTTAACTCAGATGTTTGAGCTTGATACTCTTGTAAATGATGAGGGCATAACCTGTACTGTTGAAAATTAGTCGTTAGTTGATTTATCGTTACATTACCATATCAAAAATTCAAATGGTCTCTCCAATCAGGGTTGCTTATGTTTGATTACTGATTGTATTGACGTTAATGCTATCCTATAAAACCTTCTGATGCATTTACTTACTTTATTGAATCTTCTTGTACTGTTAGACATATTGATAGCCTGTCGCTAACTACCAAATAATAAATTCCTAACTATCAAACTATGTAGTAACTGATGAGCTAGGGTCGAATCGTAGAGAGCTATGATGCAAGTTTTATTTCAAATGTTGCAAACAAAAGAAAACAAAACACCCTAAAATGATGAAAACGAAACAACTAAGATGCAATGAACATAAACGAAAAGACAAACACAAAGCAAATTTAGAAAAAGACTCATAAAAATGGTAAAGAAGTGGGTTGGAGATATCTTTGGGATTCTGGGATGTTCATTGATCCTTGAATGTAAATAAAAGGGTACTCTCATCATAGTGTTAGCCTTTGGACTCGATGAAGCTCTCAAACCCTTAATTTCTTTAAAATAGGCAAAACTAATAAGCTTTAGAAATGCCCCAGTCTCCACTATAACCTAGAATAGGCTCTCTAAGTTCAATAGTGAAAATACATTAGGTACTAAGAAACAACTAACTTAAGCCACCTACTCATAAGCTCGGAAGGTGTAACATAAAGGTAAGGGATCCTAGATTAGTTGATTAAGTATTCTGACAAAACCTATTGCTACTTTCGGGAATCACTATGGACTATTACATATTACACGCGCAACCCTAGCCTTTGGATTAGAAAGTTACCTAAAGGGTGATCAATCCTATAAGCAACTCCTAATTCGTGACATTTATCCTAAATCCCAAACCGACCTATAAGCACCAATTCAAAACAAGTTCAACTCCATTATCACAATTTCGATCCCTTCATCCTTATAATATCTCCAAACCCCTAAGTAGTCTAGCCACACATGTTCATATTAAGCAAAATAGACATTAAATAAACAAAACTCATACTTAATTAAATAAAACCAAGGTCGAAAATTATAAACGAAGTAATAAAAACCAAAATTCAACAATAACTTAATAGAAATCAAAACCCTTTATGCCAAAAAATAACTAGTCATAACATAAATTACAAAATCTAAACTAATTACATCAAAATAAAAATTCCAGTGCATATAACCTGCATGAAAATCCAAATTAATTGATCATGAACCTAAGAACTCGTATAAATCCTAACTATTAAGCACAAATTAATCAAAAGCATCACAAATAAGCAAAAACCCATAACATAAACCATTAAACATTAAAATATCCAATAAATTTAGACCTAAAAAAGCACATAAATAAGCTCAAACAACCAAGATTAAAGTTGAAAAATTGAAGGAATAAACATCCATTGATATAATAGAAAGGTTCTTTACAAAATTCATAAATTTCAACTATAAAATCCATCAAGCATTCATTCTAAGAATTATAAAACATGTAAAAATATGATTAACACTAAGAAAGCTTTAAACTAATAGAATGAATATGAAAATAAAGCATTGAAACTGAGAGAGAATAGGTAAGCTTATAGAAAGTAACAATAATTTCTCTACTTCTCCTTTCTTTTTGGAGTTTTTCCAAAAGTGGTAGATTTTGAGAGCCCTTCTCTCTTCTTAGAGTTTTCCTAAAAGTGGCAGATTATAGGTCATTTCTCTTTCTTTATATAGTATTTTCCATTTAGGGTAAACCTCAGGGTTTTCCCGTGCCTAAAAAGTCCAAAAAGTCCCTTAAAAACTCAAATTCTAAGGCGACCCTGCTTATGTCTGCACACAGGGCACGATCGTGGCCCTTAGTGCAAGATCGTGACTAGTTTATTTGCTCTTTGTCACGATCGTGGCTTGTGCTCGAGCTTCTTCATGGATCCGTGTTTTGGTTCGGAGCTCCTCTGAATGCCTTGAAACACTAACGAATTCATCACGACATCTCATATTGATAAACTTTGTCAAATTTCTTCCTTTTAGCATAGATGTCTAATTACTAGACATATTTCATATGCTTTTGTCGATTCCATTTTTCTTACAGCTAATAAATGAATAAGAGAAGTTAGTTCACTGAGTTTCTTTCAAAAGAATAAACATTTACCTCATTTACATGTTGAGATGAATGGTCTAGTCTATTCCCAAACTATTACAAATTAGACATTTTGTTAGATATTAAAATATTAGCCACTTTAGTTGTTTGCCTACTAATGCTCCACCACTAGCGAAATTAATCATATCTTTGTCATTTGATCGAAGATCTTAATAGAAATATTGAATAAGGAATTGGTAGTTAATTTGGTGGTGCAGATAGCTTGCATATAGCTTCTTAAAATGCCCATAATATCACTGCCATATTGTCTAATCTCGCAAATCTACTTTTTGATTTTAACAATTTTTGAGGTTGGGAAAAATTCTTCCAAGAATAGTTGTTTCATCTCGTTCCAAGTGTGACACTTCAAACATATAAATAGTAGAGCTAACCATATGTGTCATGCTTTAAAGAGAACAAAAAAGCTCTTATTTTTATTAGCTCATTGGTAACTTCATTTGACTTTATACCGATACATACCACATGAAATTCCTTTAAATGTTTGTGAGAGTCCTTTCCTGTAGAGCCACAAAAAGTAGGTAAAAGATGGATTAGTCCATATCTTAACTCAAAAGTTGTGTTAGCATCTAAATTTTGAAAAGTAATGCAATGAGGTTGTTGATTCATATCTAGAGGCACAACTCCTTGTAAAGTTCAATTGTCTTAATTTTTTCGTAGTTTTTTTAATCTTCAAATTATAATGTAAATGAACTTGCTTTGAAGATCTTGTGATGAACATACAAACTAAGAATTCCTAGAAATAGTTCCAACTTTTGGTATTATCATCGTTTACACCCAAATTAAATCCTAAATGTCTATAATAAAAGCAAATGTATTATATGAAGATAGAATTGTTCTTATGAGGAATTCTAGTTTGTCAATCATTATGAAAGAAATATTTAATAAAATAGCGATTATGATGGTACGAAATTTTGTGATAAATAATATAAATTAAAATTTACAAATAATAAAAAAGAATTATTAATAAAACAAACCTTGGTTTATGGCTGCTTATACCAACTATGATTGTTCATAAAAAAAATGGAAAACTTGGGATGCTCTTCCTCCTTTCTTTTGGTCCTATTTATAGCCACTTTTACTCCATGTTTTGTAGATGTTGGGATCATCCTGTTATGTTTATTTAACTTTAAGAAATTATAACTTCACTGATTTCCATCCAAACTTAGTCAAGATAAGGTTTAAACAAATTCTAACATGTTTTTCCTTATAAATTCAAAATATGGAAGTTTGAATTTTTCATTAACTATGCCTATGTCAAATCCTAAAAAATGCTATTATCAGTTATATTCCTCTAACCATATATTATTTTAAAGTTTTTTTTACTTGTTTAAGCTTTAAATTTAACAAGGATCATTTGAGTACAAAATAAAACCTAAAATTCAGGATAGATTCAATAATCACACATAACACAAGGCAATTAATATTCAAAATAATCATCTTTAATGGTTTTATTAGTGCTCTTTGGATCATCTTGTGATCTAGCCTAATCATTATCAATATAGCTTACCAAATTGTTACCTTATTCTTTACTATATTTAGTCCAAAGTTTCTTTGTTCATTACAAGTAACACAATATTCTTTTTTATAGACTTGAAATAAGGTTTGCTTGGAAAACTCATGATTATAGGATAGTAGATATAGTATTAGTAAGATAAATTAATGATTCAACTAGGATTTTAAAGATTTTTATATTTTCATTATTTATTGTATCATTGTTCTCTAACTTCTTATTTAATGCTAAAGTAGTAGGCATTGGTTTGAAAGACTGATTGTGAAATTTCTTAAGCAAATCTTCTATATCTTTCTCCCAAGGGATGGAAATCTCCCCTTTAGATTGCTTTACTTGTATACCATCAAAATATTTCATGCACCTAAAATTATTCATCTCAAAAGTTTGCGTTATAACATGTTTGAATTTATCAACCATCCTTAAATTTGTGGTAATATAAATTAAATCATCTAAGTATAAACACACCATAAGAAAGTCATAATTATTTCCTATTTTCACATAAAGAGATGACTTATTTTGACTTCTGAAAGAACTATTTTGTTAGAGATATGATTCAATCTTTATGACTTATTTTGACTTATGAAAAAACTATTTTGTTAGAGATATCAATCAATCTTCATAATCTATAGACGTGGGACTTGCATTAGGTTATATAACACCTTTTTTATTGCAATAAAATTTGTCTTATTGACCTTAACAATGAAATTTTGTAGTTGTTCCATATATACTTTTTCTTCTAGATCACCATTCATAAATGTGAACTTCATATCAACATTAAAAACTTAAAATTGGGCATCTATAACTAGAACAAATCTAATAGTTTCACAAACAACCAGAGCAAATATTTCATTAAAATCAACTATAGACTATTGTTAATAGCCTTTTGCTACCAAACGAGCTTTATAATTTTCAATGCTTCCATATTCATCAAATTTTGTTTTATACACAATTTTTAATTTAATAAAATCTCTTTTTTAGAGATGTACACAAGCTCCCATGTGTAATTTTTCTATGCTAGCCATATTTTGATTAATTGCCTTTCTCCATACTATTTTTACAGTTTCATTAAAAGATTGTGGTTCACATGAGAAGAAAGCAATATTACTTAACTCATACATATCAATTAGTCAAAACACCTTTCTTAGAGGTGAGAGATTAAAGCATCAATTTCAAGTGGATTTGGTGAATTAAAGCACTTAAGCTTTCTCTTGCAACTGACCCGTGCACAATTTCACGCTTTTGAATATTAATAGATTCAGAAAGAATATAGCCTTCAAGGCTTTTGGATTCTTCATCTTTCTAAGTCCAATTTTGCAAACTCATCAAACACAACATCTTAAGATATATACAATTGATTTATGTTTGGATTAAGAAGGCGATAACCATTAGATTCATCACTATAGTCAATGAAAATAAAATTTTTTTCTTTCTTGTTAAACTTGTCTTTATTACAAAAAGTGTTTGAGCATAGGCAATACAACTAAAGATTTTTAATTGAGCCACCATTAGTTTGTAACCACACCACTTTAAGCTTTAAGAAGGGGTTTTTATTACAAACTATTTTTTAGGTGAATGATTAAGGATATGAAAAGTTATATGAACAACTTCAACTCATAAGAAATTAGGAAGGTTTCAACCTTATAACATGCTCCTTGCCATTTTATCAATTGTTCTATTATTTCATTTAGCCAATCCTTTTTATTGAGGTGTGTCACAAATAGTCAGTTGTCTTTGAATTCTAATTTTGCTTATCATTTAGATGTCCACTTCGTCTTTCTAAAAGATAAAATAAGTAGTAAAAAGGTGGAAAAAAACTTATGAATTTTTCTCTAAAAAATACAATCTCATCATTCTTGTATAATCATCAATAGAGAGGATAAAATATGTTTTGTAATTAAGTGACAAGATCTTTGACGGTCCCTAAATATCAGTAGATATAAGTTATAAATGAGCATGTGCCCTCTATGAAGATTCATAAACTAAAAGATGATGCATTTTTTCATAAATTCAACCTTCACAAATATTGTCAATTTTATTAATTTTAGGTAGACTAATCACCATCTTCTTCGTCTTTGAAATTTATAGCCTTTGATAATTAAGATGCCTATAAAATAAATGTTAGAGGAAGGTTTCATAAATTTTTTCACTTTTCAAAATTGAATTCTGATTTTCCTTTTAAAGAGATTGGAAAAATATTGTTAAATCATGTTTTTATCTTTGCAATAATTTGCTTGTTTTTCTTATTAATGATAGTGCACAAATTATTGTCAAAAATTAGTTTGTAACCCTTCCTTAGCATCTAACCAACTCTTAACAAATTATTTACAATACTGGGAGCATATGAAACATTATGCATGAGTTTTGTTTCTTACCATCATCTTTGGATTAGACTGTAATGACCCCTTTTTCTTTAACTTTGATGATCTTGTTGTCACTAAAAAAAATTACCTAAGAAGAATATCCTTCATCAAGTTCTTCAAATGCTTTCTGATTGTCTTTCATATTTTTGCTACATTTATTATCAACATGTTAAACGTGTTGATTTAATGTGCATTACTCATTTAAGAAAATATGACTTTATTTTCCTTTAAGAAATAGTTGCCTTTTTAGTGTCTTCATTTTTATCTTGGCACCAATAATTGCCTGAGAGTGATTTATGATTTATTTTCTTGCATCTGAAGTAACAACTTTTTGATTGGTGATTGGATTTTTTTTACAAACGATCTTACTATTGTGACTTTTATTATTTTGGTTGCAATCCTTATGATTTTCATGATCTTTACTATGTAGGCCTTAGTTTACTAATCACCATTTCTTCCCTTGGTCTCCTTTGTTAGAATTCTTCTCTAAAAAGTTAAATTTGGATTGGAATGCTTGTTCTAAAAGTTTCTTTTCGAACATCTTATGCTCATATACTTTTAATGATCCCATTAACTCATATATAGAAAACTGGAATAAATCATTGGATTTTTCAATAGTTGTAACTACGTGGTAACATTTTTGTGATGGACTCCTTAAAATCTTTTAGACTATTCTTTTTTCTTTAATGGTGTCTCCACTGCTTTTTAGTTGATTTATAATTTTTGAGATTCTTAATAAAAAAATATCGAACCTTTTCAGATTCCTTTATTTTTAGATTTTCAAAATTTCTCTAGAGTCTTTGAATTTTTTATTGCAATGATTTTGTTAGATCCTTGAAACACTTACTTCAAAACATCTCATGGCTCTTTTGCCTTTTTCATATAAAAAATTTGGGATAAATGGGCTTGCTCACACTTGTTGAATAACTATCAAGATTGATGCATTTCTTCTTATGTTCTCCTTGAATTCTTTCCCCTCTACCTTTGTGATTACCACTATGAATTTTCTTCTTAAGGTGGCTTTGGATAACCACTCTTTATATTATTCCACAAGTCTTAAAAGATAAACATTGTCTCTATTTGTGAACTATAACAATAATAGCATTCTCTATGGAGTATAAGGATTTGATTTGCAGAAATGGAGAATAACATGTTAGATGTCATGATCGCTTAAGAAATGCTCTAACTCCAAAATTTGTTAGCACTAGTGGAAGATAGCAGAAAATTATAATGAAAATAGATTGAGAAAAATGATTGTAGAAAATGCAGTGTTACTACTAATGCAAGATCTCTTGTGTTACTAGAATTTTTGTTTTACTAACTTTTTCACCTCATTAGTACATTATTCCTATTTATAAATATTAAATGAAACTTTTAACGAAGGCACAATAAATTTTAGGCATACAAAGTCATTTATAGAAAATATGAGAGGTCTTCCAGAAAATATAAAAATCTAAAAATGCAAAAGAATGCTAGAAATATAAAAATATTTATTAATTATAAAAAATTCAAACTTTAAAAAACGATAATAAAATGTTCATAATTTTTAATTTTTTTGAAAAAATAGCACGTTGTTAATGTTTCCATTAATATTGTGATGTCGCGCATCAGCTACTATCTTTTCCATGTGGATAACATATGAAATTTAATTTCTACATTAGTAAATTAAAATTTTTAAATAAAATAAATTATGAAAAAACCTAACTTTGTTTTCATAGTATCTCCAACACTTCTTGCTACTATCTAGCTTCACAAGTATTGAAATCACTTTCTCTTTTGCCTCTCCCCACACTAGATTCGGCTTCTCCTATTCTTTTTTATGCTACTGCATTGTCATTAAGACTCTACTACTTTACTACCAACATTGCATCATTGCACTGCTAGGTGAAAGCTTCATCGCTGCACTACCACATTGCTATTATCTATCATTGATGCAACATCACATATTCAATATGGTATCTTCCATTTCCGTAATGCTTGATCTATTATTTTGGTGTTGTTTCAGGTGTTTTCTTTATATTGATTTAGCATGTATGTATCCCAAAGAAGATAATGGTTACCAAGTGAATTGGATAATAGTTAATTATCATTTTTTCTTTCGTTTGACCTTTTAGTCTTTCACATTTTAAAATTACTTGACAAATCTTAATAAAAAGCCATGTTTTGGCATTGTTAATAACCTTATTCTTTCCTAGTTATGTTAGTGTCCTCTATTATGTTAATAACCTCATTCCTCCTTGTAATTAGTTAATAAGCTCATTCACCAAAATCTCATCAATAACCTAATTGAATAAGTGATTCTTAGGAATAAGCAATTCAAAGAACAATTTCTCTCGACTATATTTTATCCCATGTAGAAGTCAAATTAATATTGATCTAAAGATATATATTTGTTAATGACTTACGTTGCTCGCAGATTGGTTGTAGAATTTGCAATATATATGTAAATCATTGTTCGACTGTCAAACAATGTTGCTTTTAGGATATGTTATCAATGATGAATTGCATGCAAGAATTGAACTACTTTAATGTTAAAGTCTATCACAAGCATGGTTATAAGACTTTTGCAATAGACGGAGAAGAATCTACTTTTGATGCTGGCAATTACTATGAAACTAATACACAATATAAGCCTTTGATTGTTTATTCTTCGAATGACTCTAGTGAAGACAAATTCCTTTCGGTTAAAAAAGAGACTACTCCAGTATTCCCATTCATTCCCAGTGGATCAGTTCAGTAACAACTTGCATTCGAAGTGATTGATTTGAGCACAACAACCAATTATTATTTTAAATGGATTATCCACTCCTATGATAGATGATGAAACTAGCAGGAAGATGGAACTCTATCCACCATCGATAACTGGAGGAAAGCAGTGGAGATCTGACAAGAATAAAGCATTGAGATTTAAGAAGGAGGGATTATTTGAACCATAGCCAACCCAGGAACATCCATCTATACCTCCCACCCATGACTAGCTATGATGGGAAGATAATGTGAGTATGAATGGAAAAGAGTTATTCCATGTTCAAGTGGAGCAAGATGATGAAGATTTCATTGTTATGTAGATATGGGAATATGAAGATTATTCATTTAAAGATGAGATACATGCAACTGGTGATCCTCTTTGATTTCTATCCTTTCTCTTCATCCATGGCAACCCTCCAACCCCTTGTTGGAGGGCTACAGGGTTCCCAGCCAGGACGCACGCAAAAATCTTTTGCGGATGTTTTAATCTCTGCACCTATGTCTTCGTCGCTGCCGCAACCCGATTCAGGTTCCCAGGCGAACCCTAAGCCTCTTACGGGTTTGCATAAGGGTTTGCCCTCCATTGAATTTGAAGATTCTCACCTCACGGATTTATCTAAGCCTTATAGTTGGTCACTCATTGGGAAATTTGCCCAGGGTTACAATAAGGTTGATCCTAAGCGAGGGCGCCTATCTGTGGAGAATATTGAAAAATATTTGGTGAGTTTAGATCTCAAGGGATCATTCTCTACTGGCCTTATGGACAATCGTCACGTCTGGATCCAATTCTCTTGTGAGGAGGATTTTTTACGTTTGTATTCACGTCAAGTCTGGTACATCGATGCCATTGCAATGCGTATCCTGAAGTGGACTCCCTATTTTCAGGTGGATGTTGAATTCTCTTTGGTTCCGATTTGGGTTAAATTCCCACGAATTCTGATTCAGTTCTTCCAAAAGGCTGCCCTTTTTCCTACTGCGTCACTGATTGACCTTCCCCTGAGGGTTGATTCTGCTACCTCCACACTCAAGCGTCCCAGTGTTGTAAGGATTCATATTGAAATCGATCTACTTCAACCCCGACCTGATAAAACATGGATTAAGATGGGTAGTAAGGGGGGCTATATACGAAATTGTCCCCCATTACTGCAAGCATTGTATGCATGTTGGTCATGAGGAGCGATTATGCACTATTCAACATCCAGAACTCAAATAGCGTGAGGGGAAACAGGTGGAGGACAATCTCCAATGGGTCCCCAAAACGGATCGGCAGGTGGAGAAACCGGTTCAGCAGCAACAAGTGGATACTCACCAGGCGAGCACATCCCACTGGAAGGTGACTATTAATCTACAGACATAGGAACCGGCAATGCAACAACTGGAGGATGCTCCTCCAGCCGCCTCTGATGTTGTCAAAAATGATGTTCATCATATAGCCACTGAACATAATATTTCAAGCCCCTACTTTAACTTGCCAGAAGCTGATGCTCTGGATAAAAACCTCCCCGACACTACCGCGGTGGATGCTACTATCCATGTGGATGTCGATGTTGCAGATTCTCCCAGGAGTCTCTCATCTGATTCAGTCATTGTTACCCAGGAAGTAGGGTTTCAGCCTGACCAGATAGAGGAGTTTCGGCCTGGTGAACTACCTTGGACATACCAACAGGATCCTCTTCATGATGATGCTTCTTAAGATGATTCTAATCTTCTGGACTCATAGTAGACTTCTTTTGGTAACCCCCGATTGTTGGTGTCTGCCTCCAAAATCCCTCGTACTGTCAATTTGCTCCCTGGGGAGGAACTTATCCAACAATTTCTTGAATTCAGCTTAAATCTCCCTCCGCTACGGCCGGTCCTATCCACTGA
The DNA here is from genome assembly GCA_025531925.1 of Erythroxylum plowmanianum. NCBI lineage: Eukaryota > Viridiplantae > Streptophyta > Magnoliopsida > Malpighiales > Erythroxylaceae > Erythroxylum > Erythroxylum plowmanianum. The sequence goes on from JANVCQ010000004.1 coordinate 6,052,603, forward strand.
TTCTGAACTTCAGCAGTTGCCTGAGCTGCCAGTAGTTCGTAAATGTGGTAGGCTAAGGAAAACCTTTTTTACACAGCCCCCAACATTACAGCAACTGTCTTTGATGGTAACCCAGACTTCCAAGTCCAATATTAGTCGTCTTAATGATTAAGCTCCTTTCTTGGAATATTAGAGGTGTCGCTAATCAAGCGTCCTTGAGATGGTTATCCAAACTTTGCCCTATTCATAATTTTTCAATAATTATTTTGCAAGAACCTTTCTTATCTGCTGATCGGATTGATGCAATTCAGAATAAATTGGGATTCCAGCATTCAGTTGCTTCGGAGTCAAATAAAATATGGGTTATATGGCGCTACAATTTAGTGATGGATGTGATGTTGCAATCTACTCAGCTTATGCACTTTCAGTGTTCTTCGGTCTCTTCTTCTATAAAGTTTTTTCTAACTGCAATTTATGCTAAGTCCACAGTTGTGGAGCGTCGAATGTTGTGGACTGATCTCTTGCTGCTCTCTAATTCCATCCAAGTCTCTCCTTGGGCACTTGGTGGTGATTTCAATGCCATCGCTTCTTTGGATGAAGTTTCAGGCCGGGGGTTACCAAATACACTGTCTATCAATGAGTTTTTGGGTTTTATTTCTCAGGAAGAATTATAAGAATTGCCTGTGGCTGGGGGTTTCTTTACTTGGACGGGGGTTTGAAGTAGAGGCCGTGTTTGGAGAAAGATGGATAGATTTTTGTTTAATAATGCATGGCTGGATTCCTTTCCTTCCTGTCAGATCGAGATGTTGAATTGGTGCACTTCTGATCATAATCCCCCTATGTTGGGTTATTCCTTGCCTGTGGCTCGTCCAAGGCCCTTTAGTTTCCAAAACATGTGGCTGTGACGGAGTGAGTTTACAGCAGTTGTCAGGACTAGTTGGGAGGAATCAATTGACGCATACGGTATGCTTCAATTCTCATTGAAATTGAGGCGTCTCAAGGGGTGCTTAAGGTTTGGAACAAGGATTGCTTTGGCAATGTCCATGAAAATGTAAAACAGGCGGAAACTCATGTCAAGGACCAGGAAGGAATCTTTGATCAAACTCATCTGGATGCTCACTTGGTTCAATTAAATCAGTCACAGGCTCACTTGCTTCGGACCTTGGCTGAGGAAGAAGATTTCTGGAAGCAAAAGGCTAGATTAAAATGGGTAAAGGATGGGGATCGCTCCACGAAATTCTTTCATGCGTCGGTTAAGAAGAAGCAAAGGAAATCAGCGATTTTGAAAATCCGAAATTCTCAAGGGATTTGGCTCTCAGATCCTGATGACATCAATACTCATGATGTGGATTTCTTCTCTAATTTATTAACGGAGGAAAACGTGGATGCTTCTGATGTAGAGGAGGCAGCTGGTCTTTTATATGTCAATATTCCGGAACTACTCTCAGATGACGATCAACAAGGATTGTTAAGCCTGATAACTCTTCAGGAGGTAAAGGCAGCGGTTTTCAAGTTGGATCCTTCTAGTGCCCCTGGAAGTGACGAGTTTTCTGACTCATATTTCCAGCAATGTTGGGATATTATTGGTGAGGATTTATTTAGTGCTGTTCAAGATTTTTTTGCAGGGGTTCCCTTGCCTCGGGCAGTTGCGGCCACAGTGGTGGTTTTGTTACCAAAAACACAGGCTCCGAAGACCTTTGGCGATTTTAGACCCATCAGCCTCTGCAATTTCATCAATAAGGTTTTCAGCCGTATCCTATGCTATCAACTACGACCTTTATTGCCTCGCTTAATTTCTTTGGAACAATCAGCCTTTTTGGAGGGTCAAGACATCAGCAATAATGTTCTTTTAGTTCAAGAAATCCTTCAGCTATTAGATAAAAAAGTGGCGGGTCATAATATCATGTTTAAATTTGATTTAATGAAGGCTTTTGATCGGGTGTCATGGAGTTTTTTTAGCAAGCTTCTGGCTAAGGATGGTTTTCCCTCACATTTCATTTGGTTAATACTTAATAATTTTAAGGCTATCTGAGTGTCTTTGTTAATAAATAGGTCTATGACATGGTTCTTTCAACCTTCTCGAGGATTGAAACAAGGGGATTCATTATCTCCTTTGTTATTTCTTTTTGTTATGGATTGCCTAAGCCGTAATTTAACAGCTTTAATGAATGAGGGGATGTTTTTACCCTACTTCTTGCCCCACAATGCTCCAATGCTTAGTCATTTAGATTTTGTTGATGATTTGGTGATTTTCACACGTGGTGTTAAGCGGTCGATTCGGAACTTATTTGCACTATTCTCCACTTTCTCTCTGGCTTCGGGGTAGAAAGCCAATCTGCTTAAGAGTACGTTTCTGATTTCTAAGCGTGCTTCTCCTCAATTAGTCCGTTGGATTTCTAATTTTACAAGGGTGCCTCATGGATCTTTCCCATTGAAATACTTAGGCCACACGCTATATAAGGGTCGACGCAAATCAATCCATTTTCAACATGTGATCGATAAGTTCCATCAGCGGCTTGCTGGTTGGTAGTCCAAATTGCTCTCTCCTGGGGGTCGAATTGGGCTTATCCGACATGTATTGAATGCTATACCTCCCTATACATTTGCAACATTAAAGCCTCCTAAATCCGTCCTAACTAAAATAGAGCGTATTTGCTCGAGCTTCCTGTGGAGTTTCACTGCTGAGCCTGGCAAGCGGACTTGGCGAGCTTGAGAGGGAGTCGCTAAGCCTGTGGAGGTTAATGGTTTGGGATTCTGAGATTTTGCAACAACTTGTAAAGCCTATTCCTATAAGTTGTGGTGGAAGTGGCGCACCAAACAAGGTTTGTGGGCTCAGTATGCTAATCAGGTTACTTGGAAGAAATCTGTAGTCGATAAATGGCTGAGGGTTGTTGATGAATTCATGCGAACCAGGGTGCGTGTGATTGTCCAAAATGGTGCATGTTCCTTCCTTTTCGATAATTGGAGTGGTCAGGGGACGATTGTTGATATATTCCAATTGCTGGACTTGGAGGACCTGCGTTACTTTACTTTAGTAGATCTTCATATTGCTGATTTATGGGATGTTAGTGCCTTGCAGGAGCTTCTGCCTACAGCAGCATTGCATTTTGTTCTGTCCTTCCAGTTCTGCCTTTCGGAAGATGAGGATATCATCATCTGGGAACCTTCTCCTTCAGGTCGTTTTAGCTTGTCCTTGGCTTATGATGAATTTCCTGGAACACCAACATCAAGTCCTCTTCTTAAGGTAGTTTGGCACCCTGGCTTTCCTATGAGGGTCTCCTTTTTCTTGTGGAGGGTATTAAATGGCTTCTACCCATTTCTAGAAATCTTGCGTACTATGGGCATACACCTGGCCTCTAAATGCTACGCTTGTCCCTCTGAAGATTCCATTTGTCACTGCTTTTGGGAGTGTCCTCTAGCCCAGGAGGTATGAGTTTTCTTTGAGAGACTCTTTGCTATAATTTTCCCAAGGACCATGGATTTTCATTCAATGTTGAGTGATGTGGTTGACTCACCACATATGGGTCTAGATCTGCATAAGTTGTTTGTGTTACTCCCTTTTGTAATCTGTTGGGGCATTTGGGGTGTCTGGTGCCAGGCTATCTTTGACAACACTCCTCCTTTGGCATCTCGTGCAATAGCCAATGCGATGGCTATGCTTACCACTGTCACAACGATAAGGCCATTGAAGCTCTTCTCCTCTTCTCAGCAATGTATCCATCATATTTCTAGCCTTCAATCGTGTCTCCGTCAGCGTCGAACATGGATATTAGCTTGGACAAGGCCACCTCAAGGATTTTTTAAGCTTAATGTTGATGGATCATCTTTGGGAAATCCGGGACTATCTGGTGGAGGGGCAGTACTTAGAGATTCGAATGGAGAGGTTCTTTTTGCAAAGTCTTTCTATTTTGGCACTCTCTCAAATGTACATGCTGAAATCTTGGCCCTTTTGTGTGGATTGCAATGTTGTGCAAAAATGGAAGTGTCAAATATTCATGTGGAGTCCGATTCAAAACTGTTAGTTGATTGTTTGAAGGGGACTATGTCAGGGCCTTGGAGATTTCATTCGGATTTGCAACAGATTCGATCTTTGCTTACGACCTTAAATGGTTCTTTGGAGCATAAATTTTGGGAGGTTAATACGGTGGCTGATTCATTAGCAAAACTCGCTAGTCAACACTATCAATCTTTTTCTGTTAGCATGGCAAGTTTGCCGAGGAGGATTCAAGGCCAACTTAGATTTGATCAGATTGCTTTTCCTTACGTTCGTGTATCTTTTAGTTAGATTTTAGCTTTGGTGATAAATTTATCTTCTGGCAATGGCTGCCGCTAGATTAGAAAAACTGTAAGCAGCCTTGTCTCCTATTCTGGTGAGGTATGGTTTCATGCCCTGCTTCACTGTGTATTTTTTGGCCAATATTTATAAAAACGAGCACCAACCCCCAGCAGGATCACGCTAGTTAAATTAAAAAAAATGCAACTGGTGATGAAGAATATGTTATTATTAGATGGCATGTAGTTGAATTGATTATGATGATGTTGTGGATGAGGTTAAAAGTAGTGGAAAAGATTGCAATGAAAAGGCTATTTATACAAATTCATAAAGATAAGAAGGCAGTTAGTATGGTTAATGTAATGAAAATAAGGATAGTGATACAAAAGTTCAATCATCAATTGGTAGTGATGATGGATTGTGTAAAGTATCTATCAAAAGGAAGAAGCATATTATGTTTAATTCAAAAATGGATATGAAGGATTTCTTATTTGAAATTGGCATGAATTTTAATGATGAAATGCAATTTAGGGAAGCAATCATAAATTGTGCAATCATAAATGGATATAATGTTTCAATTATAAGATCTGATGTGAGAATGGAGGCTATTTATGAGCCACAATGTCCATTTAGGGTTTATGCTATCTAGATTGGAAATGAAAATTATTTATTATAAAGATATTAAAAATAAACATAGTTGTAGGAGACTGTAAAGAAACAAACAAGCTAGCAGGAAATGGATAACAATCAATTTTTATATAAGTTTAGGAGGAATCTAAATTGGCCAAATAGTGAAATTATGGTTTATAGGTAACTAAATCCTAATGTTATAAGGCTAAATGAGAAGCTATTGTGATATTATAAGCATCTACAAAAGGTCATTGAGCAAAACTTTGATCTTATTGACAAAAGTTATGACGGTCTGACAAAGATAGGTAATTCATTATTCAAATTGAACTTAATGAAAAGCCTGTACAACCAATGTTTAAGAGGGTTGAAGTATGATTTAGTGCTTTCATGTATGATTTTCTTAGTGGTTGTAAGAAAATAGCTAGATGGATGTTTTTTGAAGACATTGCTTGAAGGTGCTTTATTAGTTGCAATTGATTGTGATGGAAATAGTTAGATGTTTCCTATATCTTAAGTTGTTGTTGAGAGAAAGATAAGGTAGGTTCAAAATAATAAATGGAAAATTTTGCACTTAGAAGAAGAAGCATATATGGAACATAAAATGTCAACTTAACAAGTAAATAATGCTTTGATCACCTTATAATGCATAGCTCTGAACAATTCAAAAACATTTATTGTAACTATAAAAATGTCTGATACTAGTTACTAAGCAAGTCAAATGAGCTAAGAAGGAAAATGGACTTTGTTTATTGACTTTGAAAGGGATGCATATCTCCGTCGTTGATATTAATAAAATATCATATTAAAATAATATTTTATAATATATTTTATTAATATATTATATTAAAATAAAAATCGTTAACAATGTATTTTATTATATTAATAAAATATATCATTGTTAATAAAAATGTTACTTATATCTCTGGCAAATTGATCTCAAAATTTCCTTTTTTACGCTTAATGTGCATGTGTGTGTATCTATCACCTTTTAACTTGCGTAAATGTACACATCTAAATTGTTCTTTCTTTTTCTTAACAAATTTGAATTAGAATCGTTAGATCGCCTAATTTATGGTCAAGACTGAACTCTTTTTTTAGCTATATTAAATAAAGCTTGAAATTTAGAATAAAAAACTCAACTACATTTTTTTCTTTTTAGTTCTTACAAGGTAAAGTCCCAAGAAACCTTTTGGTATATATAAACATCTTAAAGTAGATTTATTGACTTTTCAATTTTTACCCTTTTTAATGAATAGATTTATTAATTTCAACTTTTTTAATAAATAGGCCCCCTATAAATCTGGGGCTTGGGCAAGGGCAAACTGGCTCCTTCCTCTTTCCAACATACATGCATAAGGCATCTTCTTAATGCACACCCTTATGCATTATTCTGTCATATATGAATTTAATAATAAATAATTGACCTTACATCACTTTGGCCTATACAAGATTAATTGTTATCTTTGTAAGCACCAACTATATTTCTTTCTCTAAAGCTATGTAAATATTATAATCACAAGTAAATGATTATGAAATAATATTCATATATTGAAGAATATGCCATTCTTTCTTAACTATATCTTTGGACATTTGGAAGAAGATAGTTACATGAAGTAGAACCTATATCTTCACAAAAATTTAATGCACTTCATATAGTACAATGATTTTCCTTTTTTTATAATCTAAATACAAACTTAGCTATCATAACGCCAAAAATCTTTTAGACATACGAAAACATGTCAATATTGGAGCCAAGTACATTAAACACCCAAGATATGTAGTTACATGAGACATAAGATAAAGAAAAATAAAAATATTACACTTATGTCAAATTTATATTATTTAAATGAATTAATTTATAAACTTATTTCTTAGGAGTAAATAATAAATCTTGTAGATAAGACTCCTAAACCCAACGCACAAAAGATCTAACACAAATTTTTTATAGTAATAAACCTTCAACTTGTTAACCACTACTAAATATCTACAAAATACTTACAATTTGAGTGCTCATTAAAGATTGTATAAAATTATCATTGTTAAAAATATAATTAAAATACTAACTTTCATATTAATGCATTGATAAAAAGTTAACTAATATTAGGTTAGCATTTAATATCCATAATTTTATCTTGTCATTATAATTGGAAAATCAATATAGGGATTCTGAAATATAAATATTGATCATGATGAGCATTAAAATTAAATAGAATTAATAAACCACATATAATAATGATAAAAAATAATGATATTGTTTTACCATTAAACATAATAATTTCCTTTGACATAACTGAGAATATATTCTTTCAGTTTTTGCTGAACTGTCGAAACAACAATAAACAACATTGTTAAATCTATTAACAATATCTTCCTATATCAAGTATATACCAGGTACATTAAGCAATAAAAGCTACGTACACTTTATTTCCACCCATATTTCTCTTAATTATATTACTATATCATCATATGAATATATTAATCAACAAAAATTAAGAGACCTAAATAATAAAATCAAATTATATTGAAAGCATAAAGATGGGATTAACAATGGCATATTTAACTAAAAGATGATCTGATATGTATATGGTTCTATTTAATTTATCATAACTTCAGTTGGATACTTTGATCTCAAATTGTAACTTATTATGGTTGTTTAATGTATAAATTGCAAACATCTAAATGGTTTTCTTGGGATAAAGGAAAGAACTAATACAAGAAGACACTTAGGTTACCTCTACTATTTGAGCAAACTGGAAAATGTTATTAGGTATATATGTCTATACTTGCTCCTATATCATTAAAAAAAACAGAATGAATATTATAAAGCTTTGTAGAAATCCTCAAGCCTTGGGAGATTACTGATAACATAAGAGCTTTTACCTAAAAGATAAAGTTCAAATAACATAACCTATCTTCAAAATACTAAAAACCACAAAACAATAAAAGATGACATTCAAGCATCCTATAATGAAAAGTAGTTAAGGTCAAAGCCTCAATGCCCATCTCCTAAACTTAAAACAAAATATCTTGTTTACAATAACATAGTTTTTTGCAATTACTCAAGTTTTTGAAGGACTCATTGCTTTCTTAAGGTCTTAGCACTATTAAGACTTTGTGCTGTCATTGATGCACCACCTAAAGGAACTTATAGATACAAATATACCACCATTTCTCTTAGTTGATCGGTTTAATAAGTCTCTCATGCCCTAATTCTGAAAATTTATTATGCTTTTCTCCCACCTCTGAACAATCTTAATGGTGTTTAGCATTATGAAACATGTTGAGTGATTCTTTAGTTAGCACTCTAATAATTTGCTCTTGCCCCTAACCTAACATTCCTTTAAACATCTTAATGATTTTAGAGTTTGTAATGTTAAAAAATAAATGCAGTCATCAATAACCATAATACCAAGATCCACATTCTATTTAGAGCATTAACTACATAATAAATGGATATACCTCTAATGTTGGGCATATAATCTTTATTTATTTTCTCCATTCAAGAAACCACAACCTATCAATATTCAACAAACTTGTGCAAGAGAGAGAGAGCTTATGGTAGAAGACCCTTCTTGAATTTTCACCACACACATCCACGGTAATCCCCACACATTTTCACCATCTGTTATATTTATAACATGTTCTACCCTAATGGGTAGAATAAAGCTAATTGTGTCATTTCATAGATGTGATGAACTATGGTTTAATGGGCCAACCTATGGTTATTAGGGTACTACTATGTACCTCAAATGCAATTAGTAAATTATTAACCATTCCATTATGGTTATTAAACATACATTGGGTAATTTAATTAATGGTTGTGAATATGACATTAATGTTGTGATTATATTAGTCCATATACTTATAAGATTCTCCCACTTGGACAATATAATCAAACCACTATAACAATATCCATCATCTAAGGGAAGTCAAATAAATCATATGTAATATCATATCGACAGGATATATTTACTACATATGATTAGGCCTTGGAGATGTTCAAATATAAAAATATCCATTAAAACAACATACATATAGTACAACAACTAAGACTACGCTTTTGTTTCCTTTTGTACCTATCATTTTGTCAAACTACATTTATACATCAACATATATATGTCAATATTAATATAAAGTGACTGCAAATATCATTAGGCATGTTTCATATATAAAAGTCATAAGTAATCCGTACAAAGTACTAACATGTTCAATACAAAATAGCAAACTCCCACCAATCTTATCAAGCCAAGCTTTTAACAATCTTATGCGGGAGATGTTTTCTGTAGACACATATATAGATCAACCTTTTGTAAGTGAATCTGCTAACATGTTAACTATAAGCGTATGCTTAACAATAATGAGGGATTCAATAACTTTCTCTTTAACAGAATAGTACTTTATATCAATATGCTTTGAGCGAGAAGCATTTTTAGTGTTCTTAAAGAAAGCTATAGCTGCGGAGCTATCATAATACAATTTTAGTGGAATCGAAATGGAGTCTACAATACCTAATGTTGAAATGAAATTCCATAGCCATTTTACTTGACAAGCTACCTTATAACACGCCATATACTCTGCCTTCATTGTAAAGGACACTGTAAGTTTCTGTTTGACACTTTTTCATGATATAGCTCCTCCAGCCATCATATAGATGTAGCATGAAGTGAACCTTTTATCATCCACTCATCCTACATAATTAACGTCATTGAACCCAACTATATCAAGAGTATCAGTTTGCCGATAAGTCAACATATGATCCTTACTACCCTGAAGATACCCCTTGACTTTCTTAGTCACTTTCCAATGGTTAAGTCCAGGATCACTTAAGAATCTTCCCAATATGCGTACAATAAAAGCAATATCAGGCCGTGTGCATACTTGAGCGTGCATCAGATTTCCTAGAAGTGATGCATAGGGAACAACTACAACTTTCATTTTATCTTTCTCTTTATCATTTTGTGGACATTGGGTCTTTGAGAATTTGTCCCCCTTCACTATTGGTTGCTTTTTAGGAGAACAAAAATGCATATTGAATCTTTTCAAGATCCAATCAATGTAAGTCTTTTGAGACAATCGAAGAATCCCTTTAGCTTTATCTCGAAGAATCTGAATTTCAAGTACATAAGAAGCCTCAACAAGATCCTTCATATCAAAACAGCTAAATAAAAGGTATTTTGTCTCAAATAATAGACCAACATAATTAGAAGCAAGTAGAATGTCATCAACATACAGTACCAAAAAAATGAAATTGCTTCCACCGAACTGCATATATATACATTAATCAATTACATTCTCCTTGAAGCTATTTACAGTGACAACCATATCAAACTTGAGAGACCACTGTTGATGTTTGTTTTAAACCATAGATAGACTTCTTGAGCTTGCAAGCCATGTGTTCTTTACTAGTATCTCAAAACCAACTGGTTGAGTCATATAAATATCTTCATACAAATCTCCATTCAAAAAGGTGATCCTTAGATCCATTTAATTGAGTTTCAAATCAAAATGAGCAACTATAGCTATGATGATTTGCAGTGAATTTTTGGTAAAATTAGTGAGAAGGTTTCTTTGAAATCAATCCCTTCTCTCTGGTTATATGATAGTGCATTGTAACACTAGTCAAAATAAAATAACTAGACTACTACTATAACAGTGGTGAGTTTAGGTCGATCCTATAGAGAGAGTGTGTAAGTTGTTGAAATAAAAGTAACTGGTGTTTAGGTTTAAGGGGGAAGGGGTTTGGATTTTGAAATAAGAAAATAAAATAAAACTAGACTAATAAAAAAATAAAGAAAACATGCAAAAAAAGATAAAAGTGGGAATTCGATAGAGACCCGATTTTTTAATTCAATCTTTGCCTACACCTTAATCAAGCATATTTCATTGATTTGTTGTTCTCAAACCTCTCCTGGCAACTATTAATCGTAGGTTAATAATTAACTTGTATTTTCTCTTATGTAATGTTTAATCAATATACGATCATTAATTAAACCTAACCACCAAATAACCTAGGATATGATCTTTAGATTTAATTAGGTGGTAGCATTACAAATTAGGAAAACCGATTAATCAAGGCAACAACATACAATGCGTCATTTAACCTAGGTTATATTATCCCTAATGATTACGAATCATTAGTTACTATACATGAATTTCAACATAACAATTACGAATTATATCAAAATTCTAACAATGAGTTTGCAAATAAACGATTCAATGAATACATTAAAATCATCTTTTCACAATACCTAATGGGTTCACACATAAAAAACCAAACAATAACGAAAATCAGATTATCCATACCTAAAACACAAATCAATTAACCTAGGATAACATAATCAATTTCTAATGAGAGAAAAAAAACAACAAAAATGATGCAATACACTTAATTCGGGTCTTTGGCATCGATGTCACCTCCGAATAGGTGTCAGAAACTTAGCCTCCTAATAGGTCTCTTTAAACAAAATGCTTCAGCCCTCTCAAAAAATGTCCTCAACCGAAACCCTCTTCACTGTTTCTCCACTCCTCTCTCGTAAGTTCTCTGCTATTGTTCCCCCTCGGTACTGTTATGTTGATGTGACAAATTAATTTAAATGCAGATCTATGAGTTACGTTAAACGCATATGCGTTGCTTTGAATTCATACGCTTGAGTTCAACGTAAAACATAGACATATGCATTGCATTAAACACATACGCTTGTGTTTAATGCAAACTTTTCCTAGTTACGATTGCACTATCATTTTCTTCTTGGACATTATTATGTTGCAGGTTGTTTTGGTCCTCCTTTTGCCCACACGTTGCCGTATTATTGTAGCTTCCCTTGGTTTTTGTTCTTCCTTTCTTCTCCTACTATGTTGCCATTAATTCACGTAAATTGCATGTATTCAATGTACAACTTTTCTATTTCTTTACAGCAACTTGGAATTTTCTTGTTTACGTTTTCTTTTTTTTTTCTTATCTTAATTTTTTCTACTTGCTCCATGAAGACAAATGAAAATTAATCTTCAAAAAATGACCCAAAAATTATGCTTTTAACTCACTTTAACCTCTTTGCTTCTGAATTATGCCTAAAATCACATACAAGTCAAAGTGAGTATCTTAAGTAATTTTATGTCATTAATTGCTAAGTGTTATGAAATAATAAAATAATCAATTAAGCACATGTCACTGTAACCTTTAGCCACAAGTCTAGCCTTATACCTTTCTGCTTGTCTACTTAAGTCATGTTTGATTTTGTAAACCCACTTGCACCCAATGGGTTTGCAACTTTTAGGTAGTTCAACCAACTCCCAAACTCCATTTTGTGACATGGAACTCAACTTATCTTCCATTGCATTCATCCACAATGCAGAATGAGAACTATTCATGGCTTCTTAATAGCTGACTAGTTTAGTATTATCTCCTACATCAAACTCATGTTCCTGCAAATAGATAATATAGTCATCAGGAATGACAGGTCTGTGTGTTCTTTATGATCTCCTTACAACAACTTCATCATCCCTTGTATCAATGACTTCATCCTGTACTTGATTCTAAGTTTCGTCATGAGATTATATTGGAATCTATTCAATCATAGGGTCATCAGTAGGAGCGGAAGCGGTGGGTACAGGTATTAGAATACCTTCTTCCCTGAATACAATTTCTTTTGACCCTTGACCTGAACCAAATTTATCTTCAAAATAGACAGCTATATCTGATTTTATGTAACAACGTAGATCACCCGCTTACAGATATTGTCTGCTTTGGGTTGCCCCTCAAGTTAAGACCCTCACGGTTTTGCTTTTCCCACACTCGGGAAAACATATCTTAGGGGCAGAGGTATCCATACCCTTATAAGGCATATTTCGTTCTCCTCTCTAACCGATGTGAGATCTCATACTCTCCACCCCCCTTAGGGCCCAACCTAGCTGACACAACAGTTCTAGTACCAACTCTGATACCATTTGTAACAATCTAGACCACCTGCCCACAGATATTGTCTACTTTAGATTGCCCCTTGGGCTAAGACTCTCACGATTTTGCTCTTCCCACACTTGGTAAAATGCGTCTTAGGGGGAGAGGTATCCATATCCTTATAAGGCATACTTCATTCTTCTCTCTAACCAACGTGAGCTCTCACACTCTCCAGATGGCCCAGCCTTTTTTAGGGCCCAACGATTCGGATACCAATTCTGATACCATTTATAACAGCCCAGACTACCCACCCATAGATATTGTCACCTTTGGGTTGTCCTTCGAGCTAAGATTCCCATGGTTTTTCTCTTCCCATGCCTGGGAAAACGCATCTTAAAGGGAGAGGTATACATACCCTTATAAGGCATACTTCGTTCTTCTCTCCAACCGATATGAGATCTCACACTCTCCACCCCCTTAGGGCTCAGCCTATCTGGCACAACAGTTTAGGTACCGACTCTGATACCATTTGTAACAGCTTATACCACCCGCTCACAGATATTGTTTGCTTTAGGTTGCCCCTCAGGCTAAGACCCTCATGGATTTGCTCTTTCCACACCTAGAAAAATGCGTCTTAGGGGGAGAAGTATCTATACCCTTATAATGAATACTTTGTTCTCCTCTCCAACAGATGTGAGATCTCACATTATATGATTTTGGTCTTGTGAGATAGACAATAGATTCTAGAATCCCTTGATCCGACGATGTAGCCTATAAAGTAACTACTAATAGTTTTTGAATCAAGCTTCTTAGATTTTGGATTATAGGGCCTTATTTCTACTTTGCATCCCCAAACATGAAAATGGCTCAAGCTTGGTTTTTTTCCCTGACCATAACTCATACGGAGTCTTTGAAACTGAGTTGCTAGGTGCTTAATTCAAGATATAAGTGGTTGTCTTCAACACTTGACCCATAAAAATAATGGTAAATTAGAATGAATTAACACACACTGCTACATATCAAGAAGTGTGCGGTTTCTTCTTTAAGTGATTCCGTTATGTTTAGGTGTTTGTGGCATTGTATATTTTTCTTTAATACCACATTCTTGCAAGTATCTAACAAAAGGTCCTGAATTCCTTCCACTCTTATTATAATGCCCATAATACTCTCCACCTCTGTCAGAATTAACTACCTTGATTTTTCCCCTTTTGAAACTCAAAATTTGTCTTAAATATGTTAAACGCATCCAAAGGTTTAGATTTTTTACGAATGAGCTCCACATGACCGTATCGTTAAAAATCATCAATAAAAGTGATGAAGTATTTATAACCACCCATCCCAGGTGGAATAAATGATCCATATATATCAGTATGAATTAACTTCAGCAATTTTGGGCACTTGTTTGTTTTGTTTTTTCTAACCTTGGTGGTCAACTTTTCTTTAATACAATCAACATAGGCAGGAAAATCTAAAAAATCAAGATCCTGAAGTATACCATCTTTTACCAGCCTCTCCATTATGTCTCTAGAAATATGGCCTAAATATTTGTGCCATAAAATAATAGATCTTAAATCCAATTGCATACATTTGGAACCAACAATAGTATTAAGAGAAAAGTAAGCAACAATAACAATAGTATTAACGACAGAACATTGTCGTCAACAATTAAGGAGGGAATTGATGGCAGAGTAATGAAGTTTTGACTTTTTCGATGGAATATTAGCGACAAAAAATTTTGTCAGTAAATTTCCAACCTATATATTATCATCTGCTTGCGGTTGAACATTATTAACTTAAAGAAAATGATGTCATTTGGTTTAACACCAAATGAAGTCAATTTGGTAACGTTAAAACATACTTGAAGTTGGTCCCTCCCCTACCCCCCACTATCGGCTCTCCTTCTTGTTCTTCTTGTCCTCCCTACTACGTCTTCTCCTCCGGCAATTTCTCCTCTCCTGTCTATGGTCTATCATTGACGTTTTTGTCAGTTGGTGCAGAGTTGAAAACTCATTGTCTTCTCCCACCATTGTTGCATTTTTATGGAGGTATAAAGTTTCACATGGTTTAATTTGAGTATTTTTGAGTATGTTTGAGTATTTTGTTTCGTATGTTTGAGTACTTTGTGAATGGATGAGAACATTTAAGGTTGAAATGTTAGTGTTAGAAGGTTCAATTTTCCAATTTGCTTGTGAAGTTGGGATGATTTGTTGATGCATATTAGGTGTTTGATGAAATGCCTCTTGTTTGAAAATTTTGTTAATGTGTGAAGATGAAGTTGATTTGTTAAGACAAATGAGTTAATGGGAGAGCCTACATGCATCTTTGGGGGTCACTAGGAATCATTGAAGAAGATCATTGTCACTTTTATAAGCTACATTAAGAAGCATTAAAATACTTATATACTAGAGACCCTAAGTACCCTAGTAAATATTGATTGAATCTGAAATAAATGTATTAAGAAGCAATAAAGAGAGCATTCATATATACTAGAGTTGGAATATATCTATGTAAACCAAACACAAAGATAGCAAGTATAATTATATCAATAACATAATTAAGAAATAGGAATGAATATGGAGTATATTTGTACGATACAATTGATTATAAATCATATAACTAAGTTGAATCTTAGAGATAAGTTTTATATACATGTTATGTTATTAGAATTCCTTTATGTTTTTAGCATAATTTTGAGCGTATTTAACTTGCATTTTGAGTATTTTTATATGCTTTGGTACTTAGTGTAGTTAGTCCCTGTAAGTACTTAATTATTCATCTAATTTACCCTTTGAAAACCACCCCTATGAGTGAAAATGACGTTAGAATCTACATTTCCCATAAGTTACAACTAGCTTTTCACTATGCATAATGAACTCTTCTTTTTCTTCCCATTCTATATTATAAAAACACTTCTAACCTTTGGGACAACTTCTTAATGTTATTTCCTTTAGCTTCTTGAGACCATGCTTGTAACGTTATCAAGTTTTGCACTATGTATAAAAGTATAGATCTATTAACTTCAAATATGCTTTATGTAACATTTTTATTGATTTGCTAGAAAGTCATCACTCTTTTCACAAAATCCATATCCTTTTATAAACCAACCAATTTTTCAATACACACACACATATAATAAACATAATTGCATATATATCACTAGTTAACTAATAAATTAGTCTTATATAAAACATATAGACATTTTCCCATTTCCTTTTTCAATCAAAGTTCTTCATCCTCTTTACCACTAGTCTTTTATTTCAATTAGTTTGGTTTAATATTTCAACTATATTTCAATTTATTTTATGCTTTTTTCTATATATTTTATTATGGAAATCAATTTTCTTATCTCCTTAGGCATCCATTTCAAACTAATTTTTATTTCCTCTGACATCGTCAACCAAAAATATAGAAAAGAACTAGGTAAGTTTGAAATTTTTTATAATTCGTTGATTTCTGGGTTAATTACATGATTATTAATATACATATAAATGTATTAAAATAGAAATTAAGGAAATAATTGTCTATTTAACCTTTGTTATATATGTTTTGATCTTTGAAGTTTCGTTAATTTTGTCATTTAGGTTGTCCGATCTATTTCTTAGTTTTGCTTCATTAACCATCACATGACTTTGTTAATTGACATCACCAATTTCTTGTCATCTTTGTTTGATTTTGTTTCCTCACACTATATTGATCTTACAATGGTTCTTAATGAAGCTTCTAGAACTCCAAGAAAGTTAATCTTCTCTCATCTTCTCTTATACTCTTATTTAGAACTTGGCTCAAGAGCTTATGGTTATTGATTTAAGTTTTATTATGTGAAATTATTTGTAGAATTTTCTTACTTTGGGATAATAGTGAGTGGATGTTGATATGAACATTGAAGAATACGGTTATGTTTAGCTAAATTCATTATTTCTTTGTAACCAAACACATTTTCAGTTTATAAATTAAGATATATTTATTAGAAAGATGTTGCATTTTAGTGCATTGGATTCAATGCTAATATTTCTATTTGAAAGCTTGCAACAAGAATGGTTATAAAACTATCAATACTTCTAATAAGGATTGTGAAATAATAGTCCTTTTGATTCAGATGCAGGCATGGAGCACTCATAATTTATATATCTCTATTATAATCTAGAGAGAATGTAATAAGTATTACAGATTTGAGATAGAAATATTTTTAGACTTCATTTCAAATATGTTTATTAATTAAGTCTTCTTAGCATGTCTTAAGTATCTTCCCTCATTAAAGCAATGCCCACTCTTATTCTAATGTGTTTGCTTTAACTTTTTTTTATGTTTGTTTTCCTTAAAATCTCCTATTAATTACTCATCATACAGGTAGCAATCTACCTCTTATATAAATTAACTGGATATACTTCCAAAATACAGTTGATTCATTAACAATTTATAACTAGACATAAGCTTTCTTAAGAAATATGCATTGTCATCATCATTGGAACCAAAATATATAGTTGTTCTTTCTACCTTATTATATAATTGACCATTGGAAAAGTTATATCTTTGCTATAAGCTTGCCTTATTGAAACGTTGCTATTGTTTCCTTTATTATGGATCTCCATTGAACATGGAATCTTCATCATTTTGTAGGTTCGACATATAGATATAATGTTGTCAACACCTTACTAAAACTTTAACTCATTGTAATAGAATTATTATTCTCATTTATTTTTGTCTAAATGAAATTGCTTCATCTAAATGTATATGCA
The DNA here is from genome assembly GCA_025531925.1 of Erythroxylum plowmanianum. Taxonomy (NCBI): domain Eukaryota; kingdom Viridiplantae; phylum Streptophyta; class Magnoliopsida; order Malpighiales; family Erythroxylaceae; genus Erythroxylum; species Erythroxylum plowmanianum. The sequence continues at coordinate 6,070,115 of JANVCQ010000004.1, forward strand.
TCTACTTTATTAATATAAAATGGCTAGTATCTCTCTTATAAGTTTCACCAGGGGACACATTTTTTTTCCAACCTTATTATTATAAGGAAGACCCATCAAGATGTTTCTTTCATTTTTCTTGTCAAAAATGTTCACCACTAATGAGTTCTATAGAATATTTACAACTCTCTAAATAATAATCATGTTTGTAGTATCAGTTCACTATAATATATAATTCATTGCATACCTAATGGAATTCTTGTTAATCCTTAAATTCTAAAATGATTGTTTGTTGATTCTAAATAAAAAGTGAATTGCCTGTAAAATGCATGACTTCAAACTTCAAACTCCCATTAGGCTTAATAATATAGTTCTTTATATCTTATTATGAAAACTCTTTCTTCTTCATTATCCTTATGTTCTTGGCATAATTTTGATAGTATTTAACTTTTATTTTTATTTGTATATACTTTGGTACTTAGTGTAGTTAGTACTTACTGTAGTAATTTTGAGTTGGAATGATCCATGGTACCATGCACATTTGGCATAGCTCGAACCTTATTCAGAGATGTTTTTGCCAGTATTGATCCAAATTTAGATGCTTAAGTAGAATTTGGAGCATTCCAAAATATTGGAGATCCAACTACAAGAAGACAAGTAGTCTGATACAACATTGTTCTCTTACTTTTTACCTCTATTTTATTTTTATTTTATTTTTAGAATTTGACATAGGGGTATCGAAAATATCTTGATTTAAATAGCCACCTTTTTTTAATCTTGCTCTTTTTTTTCGATACTGGAACAAAAAAATTCAAATTAGATCCAAGTATCAAATAATTGATAAAGTGGATAACAACGCTCTTTTTTCTCTTACGATTCAACAAGATCACGGAGGGATAGAATTTACACATTGATTCTTTTATCACAATTTTATTTTTGTTGAACTGTATGTATCAAAAGGTACATGTATGGTTCCTAGGGGATAGAATTTTATCCTATCAACCGACTTTATCGAGAAAGATTACTTTTTTTAGGTCAAGATGTTTATAGCAAGATCTCAAATCAACTTATTGGTCTTATGATATATCTCAATATAGAGAGACCAAAGATTTGTATTTATTTATAAACTCTCTTGGCGGATGGGTAATACCCGGAGTAGCTATTTATGATACTATGCAATTTGTGCAACCAGATATACAGACAGTCTGCATGGGATTAGCCGCTTCAATTGGATCTTTTATTCTAGTCGACAGAAAAATTACCAAATGTATAGCATTCCCTCACGCTTAGCGCCAATGAGTTTTTATTTGAAAAAAAAAGGAAAATTATGCCTTCGCCATATATATGAAATATGCTATGAATGGATGAAATATAAGTATTAAGTAATAATAGCATAGCATTTCGAATTATCGGAAGTACATACTTTATTTTCAGTGGCCTTTCTTTTTTTCATTGTATTTTACATGCATAATTTGAAATTTTAAAAATATTTGAAATGAGTGTAAATAAAATTAATATATAATTACCTTAACAATTTAAAGTTGCCTCAAAGGTTAATCTTTATTTTTGCATACTTTTTCATCATAAACAACTTCCTAACGATGTTGCCATCTCATAATTGCTCCTACCTTGCTCAATATGTTTGAATTGCATGGTTTTTTACCATTATCCCTTCTTCTAGGTTTTTTAGGTCTTCTAGGCTCGTTTTGATCAAAGGAGGTAATATGAGCTACAATCTTTTAGTCTTTGGTCAAAATTTCTCACTTTTGCTAAACTGTGCTCAATATGTTTTGTATGATCGTTTTAATATATCCCACTTTCTAAACTGTGAACAATTTTGTTCTTGGTTGTAGGAACTCATTTGTTGGCAGTATTTCTATTTCGAACGAGATTATGAAAAGTCATGATTGTCATGTGTTTATGTAAAGGCTAATTCTAATTGCATTTCGGAATTTGCTACCGAATAAGGTTTGGGAAGTAATAACAAAATTAAGCTTATTTTTCAAAAGTTTAACATCATCTGAAATCAATTTAGATGAAATGGTACAAATTCAAAGGAAAATTGTAGTAATTTTGTGTAAGTTAAAAGGGATTTTTCCTCCAAGCTTCTTTGATTATATGGATTATCTACCTGTGTATTTAACACATAAGGCAAAACTAACTGGTCCAATTCAATATCGATGGATGTATCCGTTTGAGAAGTAATGCAAATTCAAATTATTGTAATTTAAGTAATAACATGTTTTAACTAGTAAATTGTAATAACCATATTCTCTAATATAGGTATTTGCATCACTTGAAGAAAAATGTCAAAAACAAGGCTAGAGTGAAGGTTCAATATGTAATACTTATTTAGTGGAAGAAGCTAATACATTTTGTTCATATTATTTTGAGTCGCATGTTCATACAAGAGAAAAAAAAGTTCCTCGTAATGACGATGTGGGAGGAATGAGTGATATTGATGGTAACTTATCTATTTTAACATATCCTGGACAAACATATAGACGTGCAACAAAAAGAATGTTAACAGAGGAAGAAATTGAGGCTGTGCATGGTTACATTTTATTGAACTGTCAAAAGGTTCAACCTTTCGTGCAGTAAGTTGAACATAATTATTTTGGTTTTCAAATTTTGTGTTGTTCATAACTGAAATACATAATAATGAATTTAGATTATACGAGGCATTATTACACGAGATAATGCTGGACAACACACAGGATGATATAAATAAAGAAGTTGGAAGACACTATCCTCGATGGTTCGAGAGATATGTAAGATTTAAGTGTTGAAATGACATTATACTCTTTGATATGATAATTTCCTTTATGTAGGCTTTAGAAAATACAATAGAGAACAAGTTTATTTGTGATCTTGCAAAGGGACCTCTACAAACTGTTAAATCATATCCAGTATATTTCGTTAATGGATACAAATATCATACAGAATATCATGGTCATAGCATGGCAACAATAAATAGTGGAGTTTCCATACAGGGAGAATTGATGGATTACTATGGCAAAATTATTGAGATACTTGAAGTTGAGCACCCTGCATCGCCAATAAAGTGATGTGTGATATTTAAATGTGACTGGTATGACCCTACTCCAAATGTTGGAACAAAAGTGCATAGCCAATACAATCTAGTTGAAATCAACAACCGAAGAAGATTGAGACAATCTGAACCTTTCGTGTTAGCAATGCAAGCAAAACAGGTGTGTTATGTCCCTTTTTCCAAGCTTAGGAGATAAGTCAGATTGGTTGGTGGTTTGCAAAGTTAAATCTAAAGGCATTTTTGAATCACATGGAAAAGGAGAGCAGAGAATTGAAAGTGAAGCATTTCAGAAGATGTTTATTTTATAAATGCATCTGTCACATATGACGATAATGAGCCTTTGAACGATCCATCTAACAAATATGTTGAAATTTGATCTTGAAAGGATGACGAGGGTCAGAGATCTAAAGAGGAGCCGGAGTTTGATTCTTATTTTTCTGAAAAAGAAGATGATTGCAATTTACAATTAAGTTATGATAGCGAGTAATTTGTGTTTGCAATTGAATATTTTATTCAACAAATCAATTGTTTCCTTTTAAATATATTATGTAAAGTATTTAATTCAAAATCTTAATCAAGGAATGTCGACATGACGACTGGTTCCGGATGGTAGTAATTTATTCCGTTGGGAGGAATGTGGCAAAATTGTCCCAATCAAAGGAATAAAAAATGCAGGAAAAATCTCCACTTCATACACTAATGATCGTTTGCCTTCCATGGACAATCTTCTGCTTTAAGGTGCTTAGTATTATTTGGACAACGTCACTTTCCTTATTATGTACATCTCATTTCCTTTTATAAAGCTATTATATATATTCACCTTTGATGGTCTATACTACATGTTGTTTTAAGCTTCCTTGAATCTGGAAGATGACAAGTATGCCGATAGAGGCGGGAGTGATGTCACAATAATCTATAAAGGATTAGGGAGATCGATTCTTTCTAAAAAATTCATCAATTCTATAAACCTTGTCTGGAAATTCACGTATGCATTAACATCTAGTTTTGGTTCGTTTAATAGTTTTCTAATATGACATTATCTAAGTTCTATACTAATTGTGTTTTAGGTAAACCGCTTCGAACTGGTAGTTCATCTGGAGAGTTAGTCTTTCGTACTAAATTTGGCGACTCATTCACTGTATCCTGTATAAGTTTAGCTATAGCAAAAATGTTTTTGCAAGAAGATGTTAAAAACCCTACACTTGAGGGAAGAAGTATGATTGTTTCAATTGGTGCATTTGAACATGCCAAGAGAATCCAAACATCGGGGACTCATTTACCTTTACCGACTCTTATGTCACATAGAATTCAAGAAAATAATTATATCATTGTGATTTATCAATTCAATACATTAAACTCAACTTTAAAGTTGATTTATTGTTGTATCTGTAAGAATTTGTCAAACAACCTCCCTACTAGTTAGGGGTCAACCTGTGTCCTATTGAGTGTGGGATGTTATTGTTCTTGTTCTATGACTTTAACAATTATTAACCTTCTATTTCCAAGTTTGTACTTGAATATGATATTTAACAAATCGCCTTATTTCTTTTTCCATATATTGTGTAAAATATTGAATTCAAATTCTTATATTTCTTGAAATTTTAATAAACATTAAATTTCAAGTAGAAATATGACACCAAAGAGACAACGTGATGTAATGCGGCCCAGGTTCAGACGCATGTTCAGAGGTACTTACTGTGAAGGTGGACTGTCACAATCTACAACTGTAACTGAATCACCTCCTCCCCCTCTAGGGCCTATAGTTACAAATGAGGCATCACCTGTTGCTCGTCATGCTACATCATCCCCAACTTATATATCATCCACTACCCCTTTATCGGATGAAGGAGACAACAGGCAACTTGGAGTTGAGGGACCTGATGGAAGAAAGTACATAACAATTGTTAATAATCTGTAAGTGAAATTGCATTAAACACTATATATTTTTAATTAAGTTATAGGTTTTTTGGTTTTGCAAATGGTATAAAATTACTTGTTCTTATATTAGGTTAATTATGTATGGATCGTGTTCCAGAATTATGACATCTAAATTTAAGGAGATGATTGATCCTGAGAGTTATGTGTGGAAGAATATCTCTCAGGCCATAAAGGCATTTTACTTTCAGGAGTTTGAGGTACAATAAAAATTTATTTTTTAATTGATTTGTATACATTAATTAGATAAATATTATTACATTATAAGTTGTCAAATTTTTTTCTTTTTATTTCAGAAAGATTTTTTTCTGAGATTCTGGTTTCAACACGATCATATATAAATTATGGGAGAGGCAAGCTCGTACACGTTATTGCGACTTTATTGGTGCGATACACAAGGCTGGTGTATGACCGCCTTATATTTTAGAGCAAATATGGAGTCATTGGCAGGAGTATTGGATATCACCTGAGGTAATGTCTATCTTAGGGCATAACTCGACCAACAGATGTGGAGGCTCGGGGGGAGAGAGTCTTCCCTTACATACAAGAGGATTAATTATCCACCACGAGTATGTAGAGAGACTTGTAAGTATCTAAACTTGACACTTAGATTGTAATTGTTTTACTTTGTTGTATTTCAATTTAAATTGATGAGTGAATGTTGAAATAAAAATATGTGTATTATGGATAATGATAATGACAAAAATGTCTAGTGCCATATATGGTTGTGTTGAGTTGTTTTATTTGTTCAACAGGGAGTAAATATTATAAAAACAAGAAACTCTGCCGAAATTTTTATAAATTCTAGTTCACATATAATATTTTATTCTTATGTAGGAAAAGTCTATGGGCATAAGGCTTACACCTCGTCAGCTATTTTTGCACACTCACACTAAAAAACATGACGATGCGACATTCGTCAACAGTCAATATAGAGAACTGAATGTATTCCAAATTAATGCTTTAATATTATTTCTTAATAATTATCACTTACTAATATAAACATTGCTTCCTAATAGGACTAAATACAAGAAAGTGTTCAACGACAGTCTCAACACGAACAAAGTATTGACAAAAGTCAAACGTATCTTGATGTAGTGGGTGGTAGGGATCGTCGTGGAAGGACCTTCAGGTTAGGTTCATTTGCGAATACATGTTATTTGCAATCCTCCACGTCCAGTACAGTAGCATCTGCAAACCGATCAAGTCAATCGACTTCAGACCATAGTGAACACATTGATGGACTACATAGCTCAGCTGAGACATGAGGTGGAGGAGTTGAAGGTAAGGGATAATAGCACTTCCGAGCACCTGCGGTCATCAAGAAATTAGGATTGTTGTAGTCATTTGCTTTGAATTACAAAGACTTATTATATATACTATAATGTTTTCATTATCAATCAAGATAATTTTAACTTTATATCATTAATCAACTTTTTGTTTAAATAAATTAAATATATAAACAAATAAAAATATTATGCACAAATAATTCATAACTGTTGAAATTATGCATTAATCATAAGATCATGAAATAAAATTTAATGTAGGGATTTTTTAAAAAATTAATTTACTTTATCGTCGAAAAAACAAAATTACGTCGGTAAAACCATTATATTTACCGATGAAAAACATAAACCATATGTAAAATCCAATACAATTACTGACGCTTACTCTTCGTTTCATCGGTAATATAGCAAACCGTCAGGATTATTCGAACTACGGTTTACCGACGGTCAACCATAACCATCGAAATATCACCGAAGGTATTATGTAACTGTCGGTGAATATTACGACGGAATACTTATGTTGGTAGGTAATTTTAGCAACGGCCTACGACAAATATGTCGGTAAACTGTCAGTAAATTTACCAACGAACACATAACAAGTGCATCGGTAAATTTACCTACGCTCGTTTTAGCGATGCCTTTGTCCATCGGTTGTTTTTGTCACTAATTAATATTACTGATAGAATTCAAACGTATTATGTCGGTAATTTTTGTCCCTACACAACATTTTTCTTGTAGTGTCTTTCTTAGTAGCATTATCAATGGGTTTAGGTAGTCCATCAATTCTTAAGGCCAAGTTTATTCGCATGATAGTCAAATTTATCATGAGAGATTCAACCCACTGCTTGTGGTTTGTTCCATTCAACGTCAAGATGACAGAGACTCTTGGATTGCTTAAAGCTGAATGAGAACCAAGAGCAATAACCATGATATGCATGCTAAAATATAATCATGCAATTTGTGCTCTTTTTCTCAAAATTAATTATCTCATTCATGCTAGGGTTCCTTAAACAAATACAACTCATTCGTAGATAAGAACATTTTATTAAATATTACAACCAAATCATCAAAGTACTATCGAAAGGATAGAAGAATTGTATGGTTCATAAGACTTCAATAAAATATTAAGCATCCTACTAAGTATTAATTATCGATAGGATAATTAATTACCCATATAGATCTTAATCTTATTTTAGACAAAAAAACAAAAAAATTAAACATATATTAATATTTAAAAGTTCCTCATCACATATAGTTTTACATGCTCAATTTTACGACAGATAAAAATAAACATTCACTATTGTCAACAAATAATCATATTTATGCCATAATAAGATTTAAAAAATTAGAATTATAAAATAAAAAACATGGAATAATCTTGTGCATAAGAATATGAAAAGATAAAATAAAAGTGGAGCAAAATGATGAAAAAATGGTCCAAAATAACCTTTCATATGCCCCATGCGCTACTGTACAAAATTTTTTAATTATTATTATTAATGATTTATTTATTTAAAAATTATTATTATTATTAGCAGGGTCTGGGACGACGTCGTATAGGTCGTCCCTGACCTTCAGTCAGGTACACGGGTCTGATTAGCCTGAAACTTTGTCTCTGGTTGTCCATTTTTTACGAGACTTGAGGGATTTTCTTCTATTTTTCATGCTTTATGGATTTCCAATACCTATTTTAGCCAAAAAGTACTCCAAAACCTAAAAGTTTCTATCCCATTTCGGTCATTAACAAAACCCCAAAAAATTTTAGAAGATCTCACCCAAAAATTGAGATCCGTTTGCCCAAAACAATGTTAAAAGGCAATAACAATAATGAATAATAGTTTATACACCTTCAATGCATCATTTCGAAATCATTAACCGATTTGAAAAAAACGAGTTTATACTTAGATACAAATTCTAAAATCAAATGATCATGGAGTCGTGATACCAATTGTTAAAAATAAATGCAGACATCAATAACCACAATATCAAGATCTACATTTTATTTAGAGCATTAACTACACAATAAATGAACATACCTCTAATGTTGGGCATAGAATCTTAATTCATTTTCTCCATTCAAGAAACCACAACTTATCAATATTCAACAAAATTTTGTAAAAGATGGAGCCTATGTTAGAAGACCCTTCTTGAACTTTCACCACACACATCCATGGCAACCCCACACATTTTCACCATATGTTATATTCATAAGATGTTCTACCCTAACGGGTAGAATCTGGCTAATTGTTTCATTTCATAGATGTGATGAGTTATGATTTAATAGATCAACCTATAGTTATTAGAGTACTACTATGTGCCTCAAATGCAATTAGTAAATTAATAATCATCCTATTATAGTTATTAAACATAAATTGGATAATTCAATTAATGATTGTGAATATAGAGTTAATGTTGTGATTATATTGGTCCATATATTCCTAATATATAGACGCTTTGTATGCTTTGTGATTATATTACGCCATATATTTCTAACATGTAGTTGCTTTGTATACTTAGCTTTAATTGTACTTAATATTAAGTATAATACTAAATAATAGAAAATTAAGAATTTATTGATAATAACGTGGGCACACCACATATAACGCATATGCTAATTTTTGCAGGAATTAATAGTTAGGTACTAACATTTCTCAATTAACTTCGACGAACAGAGACAAATAAATGCTTTAACTAGATGTCGTTGGTGCAACAACGTGTGGCAGTGCAGCGGTGAAGCTCTCAACTGGTGGTGTAGCGATGCAACATTAGCGACAAAACGGCAATGGCAATGGAGCAACACAATGAGAGAGACATAATCTGATGCGGGGAGACGTAGAAGAGAAAGTGACTTTAATACTTGCGAAGCTGGATAGGGGTGGTGAGAAGTGTAAAAAAAAAGAGAATTTACAATATTGTATTGAACAATATGTTATGTATTGAGAAGGATATGTTGGACAATATTGATCTTGATAATATTATTAATGATTTTGCATCTAGAAATACACGGAGAAATTGCTTTTCATAAATCATGATTCTCTGTGTATTTGTTAGTGTTATGATCATTTAATATTTAGTTGGTTATGTAAACTTATAAATTAAGTCATTTATGTTTCATACAAATATATAAACTTAAGCATATTGTCAATTTATTGGGGCTTTTTTTTTTAATTTCGCCCAGGGCCTATAAAACTATAGGAACGGCCCTGCATATATTCCTAATATATAGACACTTTGTATGCTTTGTGATTATATTACTCCATAAATTTCTAACATGTAGACGCTTTGTATGCTTAGCTTTAATCGTACTTAATATTAAGTATAATACTAAATAATAGAAAATTAAGAATTTGTTAAAAATAATGTGGGCACACCACATATGACGCATATGCTAATTTTTGCAGGAATTAACAGTTAGGTTACTCACATTTCTCAATTTAACTTTGACGAACAGAGACAAATAAGTGCTTCAACTAGATGTCGTTGGTGCAACAACGTGTGGCAGTGCAGCGGTGAAGCTTTCAACTGGTGGTGCAGCGATGCAACATTAGCGACAAAACGGCAGTGGCAATGGACCAACACAATGGGAGAGACAGAATCTGACGCGGGGAAAGGTAGAAGAGAAAGTGACTTTAATAATTAATTGTGAAGCTAGATAGGGGTGGTGAGAAGTGTCGGGAGAGACAAAAAAGAATTTTCATTAAAAATTATTAATTTGCCAACTTAGACATTAAATTTCAAACGTGGACAAAAATATATATTAACATGACGTGTTATATAAAAAATCTCAAGGACTATTTATGAATTATTTTTTCAATAATTTAAATTTTAATTAATTTATTACTATTTTTAAAATAAAATTATGAAATTATGGTGAATTTTGAGAAAGTTTTTAATTATTAGTTTAATCTTTCGACACTTTCAACTTTTGCAGCTTTGCGTTATGGGACCTGTCAGCAGTCTTTTGTCAGGAATGGCAGAACTGGAGAGAGCAGCCGACAAAAACTTGTGGCTGTCATATTTGATCATGCCTCACTTGGCAGTTTCATTTTAGATGACATATATGAGGGCTACATGTGTTCATTTTGTTGTCTGCTTTTACGTTTCTTCCAAACTATGACAGCGGAACGTAACGACACTTTAAAAGCGTATCTTACCGAGTTAATAATTATAATTATTTAGGCCAGTGCAATTTAAATACTTTTTACAACAAAATTCAAGCAAACGATGTGGCTTCAAATGTAACAATTTGCTATTTCCATTAGCCACGAGTATACATTTTTACTCGCTGTTACAAGGCGCCATCAACTAGAAAATTCCATACATTTTCTCACAAATGACACTGGTAATATAATTGATGTGAAAAAAGCAAGAAAAGGAAATTTCAAAAAGGACCCAAAAAAAACAATTGAATAGGATATGTTGGGGTATGAGACTAGACACTGGAGAACTGCATAGGGTTACAATGAGCAGTAGAAACAAACAAGCCCATGAAATTATTGCTCAAACTACTACCAATAAAGCAAAGCATAAGCAGCAATAACCTGAAAGATCACTCTTTCAAGTCTTAAGCTTGAGGCTTCTCCCACTTGAGTGGCTTAACAACCTCCCAGGTGAAGTCTGAGTCATCCCTTCCAAAGTGACCGTATGCAGCTGTCTTCAAGAACCTGCTGTTGCCACCCCTCTTGAGATCAAGGTTGGTGGTGATCATTCCAGGCCTGAAATCGAAGTTCTCCTTCACAATCTTCAGAATCTCCCTGTCTGGAATCTTACCAGTTCCGTATGAGTCCACGAAGACAGACAAAGGCTCCGGAACACCAATGGCATAGGAAACTTGCACAAGGCACCTTCGGGCAAGACCGTTTGCAACAATGCTCTTGGCAGCTTGTCTAACAATATAGGCACCGCTTCTGTCCACCTTGGTTGGATCCTTTCCAGAGAAAGCACCGCCACCATGAGCTCCCCAGCCACCGTATGTGTCAATGATAATCTTGCGGCCTGTGAGACCAGCATCACCATGAGGACCACCAATGACAAATCGTCCCGATGGGTTGAGGTGGAAGATGGTCTTCTCATCGAGGTACTTCTCAGGGATAACAGGCTTGATGACATGCTCCTTGAGGTCAGCGGCAATTTCATCATTCGTGACGGTCTCATCGTGCTGAGTGGAGATGAGGACAGTGTGAACACGGACAGGAACCATGGCACCATTGTCATTGAAGTACTCAACTGTAACCTGAGTCTTACCATCAGGCCTTAGCCAGGGGCAGGTTCCATTCTTCCTGACCTCAGTAAGACGAGCACCAAGCTTGGTGGCTAAAACATGGCTCAAAGGCATAAATTCGGGGGTCTCATCTGTGGCATAACCAAACATATGACCCTGGTCACCAGCTCCAATCTCTTCCGGGCGCTTGGTGAAGTGGCCATGGACACCCTGAGCAATATCAGGGCTCTGCTGTTCAATGTTGACCAGAACCTTGCAATGGTCGGCATCGAGACCAACGTCGTCAGATATGAAACCGATGTTACGGCATGTGTCACGAACTATCTTCTCGTAATCAACCTTGGCCTTGGTGGTAATCTCCCCAAAGACCATGACCATGTTGGTCTTGGTGCATGTCTCACATGCAACCTTGCTATCGGGATCCTGCTCAAGGCAAGCATCAAGCACGGCATCTGAGATCTGGTCGCAGAGTTTGTCAGGGTGACCCTCGTTGACTGATTCAGAGGTGAATAGGAATGTCTCCATTTTAATTGATCTGCACACCGAAGAATCAAGAAGAAATCTTTATACACCGAAAACACAATATCATGCTTGATGGATACAGACAGGTGAAAAGCCTTAAGGATGCGTAAAGAATATATACAGATACATAGGAAACCAACACGAAGATGTATGTTAAAGATTGCTTGATATTCTCTAAGATATAAAGTTTGAGCACATTTACAAACCGATAGAACCTGAGCTCCAAGAATATGCCTTAGTGATTTATCAAAAATTTAGATTCCAAAAGAGAGAAAACAATAGAGAGAACAAAAGTTAACTATATTCTTGTAGCACTGAAATGGGAAAAGGTGGTTAAGAATCTAAAACCCAATAACTTCAGATCTCCCACTAGTAAACTTATCAAATAGCTTGACTATATCTGCAGCAGTGAAAGCAATTTACTACAAGCCTAATAGTTAATAAATAGGACCGTAATCACCAGATCTAGTCCAAAGACGCTTAATCGCTAAGCGAACATTACCCTTTGAGACGTCAAATTGACCACACATTACCATATTCAATACAAAAGTACAAAGCGCAATCTTTCGCAACCAAACCAAGCATATGCAAGTCTAAACTCTTATCACCTACCGCATTAGCTTCAAATCTGCCCAGTAAGCCATAATATTCAAACAGAAAGGGATTGAAAAATCAAATCAAACAGCAAAAGCCAGAAAACAGCGGCTAACATGGACTTCAACTACAAAAAAGCTGACGAAAGCAACACTATAAGACCCACAAACACCAGATCTGAGAGTAACTAAGCAGATTTGCAAAACACTAAGCATATCACTTGCAGGACCCATAACCGAACGAAGTATGACAAAAGATTGAACCCAGAAAGACTCGAGCTTTTAGATTGCAAAAACAGGGGGATTCGATTTTTAAGATGCATCAATGAAACTGAGAAAGACCCACAGCGTGATGGAGCCTACGAACAAAATGGACTTGAAAGGCAGACGTGGGGTACCTTTGAACTAAGAGTCTCCGAACAGATCTAGAGCTACGTGCTTAATGCTTTAGTCTCTTCACAGACGCCAAATCAAGAGGCACTCAAAATCAAGGCGAGGATTTAGTTACTTGACGTGCTCTATTTATAGAGAAAGAACCACCCATTTTGACCGGTTACCGGATGGTTCGTTTGGATTCTGAATAGCCGACAAAATGGAGCCGTTGGATGGGAAATTTGAGAGGTCAGGATTGATTTAGGTTGGTGCAAAGAGAGAGGGGTTGTTTGTGAAAGTTATCACCTAGCTGACGTGATGTTTTTTGGTAGGGGGTAATGGGGTATACGTTTTATTTGAAAATATTACCGGGAATAGGCGGTCATTCACCAACCCCAATTTTAGGTAGGGGCTGTACGTATCCGGTAACGCGCCATTACCAAGAATAAATGTATGTTCACACGAGCTCTATCTCAATTTCAATGTCCTAAATTTAGTTGAGCATTAATTATAGGAAAATTTATAATTTTTTATAGAAAATATTACGGATTCTTTATTCTTTAACTTAAAAAATTACTAATGTTAATAGATAATAAACATGATAATTGAACGAATAGAAGGAGAGGAAGACAATTGGTATGTAATTGTATTGGGATTGTTTCAATCAGCTGATTTGACCAGCAGATTGTATTAACTGTTTATCATTTGATGTCTGATAAAATTAGCTATTTAGTATTAGCTGTTTATGTATAAAATGATTTATGAAGACATAACTTTAAAAAATTATAAGGGTATGAATATTATATATCTTAGTATTTTGTTGAATATTCTTATAGGAATTTAGATTTTAGATATTTAATTCTACAAAAATTAAGTTTATAACTTTAATAAAAAAACATATAACATATAATAATAATAATAAATAAATAAATAAATAAAAACAACAACAACAATAATAATAATAATAAAATGACTTAGAAAAATCATCATTTTCAAATTGTGTTACACTCAAACCTCCTTGTGTTAGAGGGAATGAAAGCCTCCTCTTTTCACTGCTTGGCGTCCCTGGGAACCTCTCCTTGGGGTTGCTGTTACTGTTAGGTCTTACTTTTGCCTTGGCTGAAACTGTAGGAGTCATGTAGTTTGGAACTAAAAATGGTGGATAGTTGATGAGGCTGTCATCATCCTTCAATGGTAAGTCAAAGGGGGACTTAGCTCCTGTAGCTCTTCCTCTTGAATACTTTGACAAACTTGGGTAGTTTGCTTGTGGAATTCTATGTAAAGGAGTTCTTGTAGGTCTTATTAGCACAAAAGCAGCTGATTTTGTTGATCGGGGTGTTGGAGTATCCATGTTATCGAACCCCGTGTGTTGTTGCTTATGATTGCCAGACGTAGGTTGAGAGCTAAGCTTCATCTCATAATGAGGTTTCGATGGAGTAACTTGTAAATTCTTGAAGGTTGGGCTTTCAGGAGTATTTGCTGGAGGTATATGGCAGTCTAACCAGTTCCACCACCATGGAAATCCATTTGCTCGGATATCTTTTTAAAAATTCAAAAAGTTGTAGAGACTCACTACGTCTAAGAAGGCAACGGAAAGTGAACCAAGTAGTATGCAGAAAGCAGCATTATACTTGCTGTCAACAAAACTGGCCATCAAACTCCAAGACAGTGCACCAAGAAGCCCAGAGAGAATGAGACGGTAACAAGGTTGGGCAAAACTTAAGGGCATTATAGGAAAGGTGAATCAACTGTTGCATAAACGCCACTTACAAGCAGCTTTTATAAAATTAGCTGGTTGGGTTGAATTAGCCAACCCAACCAGCCAACAACCAAACAAGACCAATAGCTTCTTGATAAAGTCAATCAACTAATTTTGATCAATTAGCTAGAAAATAGTTGATCAACTAACAACCAAATAGGGCCATTGTATTTCTTATATTTTGCTGAATAACTTTACATGTATTTATATACATTTTGGTATTTGATAAGATATTGAAGATCATATGAGATACATAAGATAAAATCAAATAAGATACATATAAAGAGAAAATCATATCTATGAGATTGCATGAAGATCTGCATATATTTATCAACCCCCTTCAAACTCACGGTGGGTGGCCACGGTAAGCTTGTTATTAAATTTCTGAAAAGCGGATGAAGGTAAAGCTTTGGTCATGATGTCGATAATTTGATGGCTTGACGAAAGATAATGAATTGATAGTGTCTTGTTGGTAACTAGATCTCTGACAAAATGAATATCAATCTCAATGTATTTTGTGTGAGTTTGAGTGATTGGATTCGCAGCAAGAAATGTGGCGCCAAGATTATCACACCAAAAAGTAGACGTGAGGTTAAGGAAGCTAATTTCTCCAAGGAGAGATTTAAGTCAACAAAGTTTCGCAGCAACAAGAGCTATACTTCGATATTCAGCTTCAGTACTAGATCTGGCAACAGTGAGTTGTTTCTTTGCACTCCACAAAATTAGATTGATCCAAGACAGATACAGTAGCCAGAAGTAGAGCGATGATCATCAAGATAACTTACCCAGTCAGCATCACAGTAGGCATGAATGGAAAGAGTGGTTGGTCGGTTAAAGTGGATACTAGAAGTGGGTGTAGAGCGAAGGTATCGAAGCATCTGTTTAACAGTGGTCCAGTGAATGTCGGTATTACAATGGAGAAATTGGGATACTTTATTGATTGCAAATTGAATATCAGGCCATGTAAGACAAAGATATTGGAGAGCACCAACAGTACTTCGATATTTAAAAGGATCAGTGAGAGGAGTTCCATGGTTTTTTGAGAGAGGAAGACTGGGGATTATTAGTGTGTTGGTGAGTTTGGATTGAGCAAGACTTGTGCAGAGAAGAAGATCTTTGGTGTAGTTAATTTGGGTAAGTAGGAGCCCAATAGGAGTGTGTTTTGCCTCCATACCAAGAAAATAATGAAGAGGGTCGAGATCTTTAATGAAAAATTCAGTGTTTAGGTCATGAATGAAATTAGTGATGAAAGAAGGTGAAGAGCCAGTAATTAAGATATCATTGACATAGACTAGGAGAAAGGTGGTATGAGAAGAGGTGGTATGAATAAATAGAGAAGTGTCTGATTTGGTAGAGATGAACTTGAGATCAAATAGTTTTTGGCTTAGTCGATGAAACCAAGCTCGCGGAGCCTGCTTTAAACGATAGAGGATTTTTGAAGGCGACAGACATGAGAAGGCTTGTGAGGGTCAATAAAACCGAGAGGTTGAGCCATGTAAACCGAGAGGTTGAGCCATGTAAACCGATTCTTATAGGTGTCCATTGAGAAAGGCATTTGTGACATCAAGTTAACGAATGGAGCAATTTTTAGATAGAGCAATAGTGATCATGAGGTGGATTGTAGTAGGTTTAACTACGAGACTAAAAGTATCTGTGTAGTTTATACTAGGAGTCTGATGATAGCCTTTGGCAACTAAATGGGATTTGTATCGATCTAGAGTACCATTAGAATTTCTTTTTGTGCGAAAGACCCATTTACATCCAACAATATTAGCATTGGGTGGTGAGGGAACAAGAATCCAGGTATGATTGCGATGTAGAGCAGTGAACTCATCAAGCATAGCTTGTCGCCAACGTGGATATTTGTTGGCTTAAGTGAAGGAGGTGGAATCGGGTTCATGTGAGGTTTGTGTATGGGTAAAATAGGTGACATAATCAAACAGGATTCAGGGAACACGAGTGTTGTCACGTATGCGAGTAATTATTTGATGTTGAGGTAATGGGGAAGGGGATGAAGGGGTTGATATGGTCTCAGGTGGGGAAAAAACAGGTGTCACTGGTAAAGGTAGAGAGATGGTAAAGATAGAGGGTGTGTTAGGGGTGAGGGAAGGGAGAGTGGCCTATGGAAAAATATTTTCAAGAAAACAAACATGTCAAGAGATGTAAAGTTTGGAGGTGTTAGGATTAATGCAACGATATCCTTTCTATTATGTCGAATACCCAATAAAGACACATCGTAATTATGGGGTACGTTTGTCTATACGCATTGCCCCAAGAAAGGGAAATCAAGCGTAACCAAAAACACGAAGGTGAGATAGATCAGGTGACTTGAGAAAAAGAATTTCATGAGGGAATTTGTGGTGAAGGATAGGTGTGGGGAATAGATTAATGAGATATGTAGCTATAGAGAATGCATCAAACCATAGGGATTTAGGTAGAGAGGCATGTAGGAGAAGGGTAAGGTCAGTTTTAGTGATGTGACGAATTTTTTTCTCAGCAAGGTCATTTTGTTATGGAGTATAAGGACACAAAATGCGGTAAGAGATACCATATGTGGTGAGGTAAGTGGCAAAGGCACCTTTGATGAGTTCAGAAGCTCCATCGCACTGGAAGGTTTTAACGGTTGTGGAAAAGAGATTTTCAGTATTTGTTTTAAAATTTTGAAATTAAGAAAGAGCTTGATTTTTGTGAGTTAAAGGAAAAATCCAAGTGTACCGACTGAAGTCGTCAATGAAATTATGAAGTAGCAATAACCAGAAAGAGAGATGGATGGTGATGGTCCCCAAATATCATAATGAATGATTTGTAGTGGCATGGTAAAAACACGAGAAGATAAAGGAAATGGAATACAAGTACTTTTTCCTAATAAACAGAAAGTACAATTATTCATTACATGGGATGGAAATTTAAAAGGAAGAGACAACCTAGAAAGTATGGCATAACAGGGTTGACCCAGACGTTGATGCCACAAAGTTAGCAAAGTGGACATAGCTTGGAGAGCAATTGAATTATTGAAGTGATGTGGGATCTTGATAGGGTAGAGATTATTGTGGTTGGATCCTATGAATAGTGGCGTCTTGATTTTGAGATCCTTCACAATATAACCAAATAGATTAAATTCAATAAGACAAGAATTATCTTTCACGAGCTTAGCAACAGAGAGTGAATTTGAAGTAAGATTTGGAACAATTAAAGTATTGTTAAGGTGAAGGGAACGACTTTTTGTGGAGAAAGTAATATTACCAGTAGAAGAAATAGGAAGAGCTTGTCCATTACCAACAATCACTTGATTTGGACCATTGTATGGGATTTCAGATTCAACAAGATGAGGATTTGGTGTCATATGATTGGTGGCACCAGTGTCTGGAAGCCATTCAGTGGGAGTGCTAGAGGAAGGATTTGATGAATCTTAAATATTTAATGTGGTAAAGGCATTGGAAAGATTTGTGGGGTCAGGTAGAGGGTGGTTTGGACGATTTTGAGATTCAGAATATCTGAACCGACAGTGAGCTACAATATGTCCCCATTTCCAACAAATCTGACATTAGGTAGGAGGTTTATTTGGGTAATTGGGCTGCTGGGCTAAATGATTGGACTGGGTCTGATTTGAGTTATTATAATAAGCTTGAGAGGTGGGTTATAGGTGTATGGGTTTGTGGGCTTGAAGGTGTGGTTGTTGTTGTGGGTGGGCCTATTGGAGCTGGAAAAATTCATGTGACATGGCCCATCGTCCATTTGCCACTGTCCATGCAGCCCATTAGGGTTGAAGGAACACAAGCCCCTTGGTCCTCGCATTCCTCTGTTGCCGCCGCGTCCACTGGTGGGAACAGCAAATGCAACATCTTGTGGAATAGAAGAGTGAAAGGATAAGAATCGTTGCTCGTGGACAAGAAGATTGGCTCGAAGGTCACCAAAAGAGACGGGAGATTTACGATGTTCAATCGCTGTGATGAAGAATTCATAGTCTGGAGGTAAACCATTGAGAGTGAAGAGGACAAGGTCTTCGTC
Organism: Erythroxylum plowmanianum; assembly: GCA_025531925.1. Classification (NCBI taxonomy): domain Eukaryota; kingdom Viridiplantae; phylum Streptophyta; class Magnoliopsida; order Malpighiales; family Erythroxylaceae; genus Erythroxylum; species Erythroxylum plowmanianum. The sequence continues at coordinate 6,088,842 of JANVCQ010000004.1, forward strand.
GAGATTGAATCGCCATAGCAGTGTTAAGAAAATTACTGATCAAGAGGTGCCCCTTTTTTAGAGTATGAAGCTTGCGTTGGAAGCTGGACTGCTACAAAAAATGACATTTAAGAGCCAATCAGAGATCACGAGCAATGGTGCATCCAATGGCAAGTCTTGCGGTAGAGTTGGACAAGGAGGCGATGAGGAAGCAATAAACCAGTTGATCAAGCTTTTGCCACTTAATGTATTCGGGAGACATATCACCTGGAGTTGCAGAGGGTGGGAGGATATCACCATTGACGTATCCAATAAGATCAGAGCTAATAAGAATAGCTTGAATTTGATTGTGCCAAATGAGATAATTAGATGAGTCTAATTGTGTAGTTAAGAAATTTGTGATTTAATTGAATGACAGAGTGGGAGAGGTAATGCCGGCCATTGTGATTGTTATGATAGGAGTGTGTTGTTTCTACTATGTCTGTTAGGTGTTTGATGAAAATAACTGTCTATGGGTAGTTTTGTTTGCAGGGTTATGAGTAAGTGTGGCTGAACAGGATGAAATGTTTGTAGCTAATGTATTAGCTCTGATACCATGAGCGAATAGAAGAAGAGGAAGACAATTGGTATGTAATTGTATTGTATTTCTTATATTTTATTGAATGTCTTTACATGTATTTATACATATTTTGGTATCTCATAAGATATTGAAGATCATATGAGATACATGAAATAAAATCAAATAAGATACATATAAAGAGAAAATCATATCTATGAGATTGCATGAAGATCTACATATATTTATCAATAATAATATAAAAGGGTTGTTGATTTATGCCCTACAGCCAATCGCTTTGGTTGTAGTTTAGTGACAAATTATTTAAAGGCATTCTTTATCTTGTACAATTTTAAATATATATGATAAAGTCTATAGGATAATTTTACATTACAAATGAAATTATAATAAGATTATAATTATGAGATTCATATTGCATTTATGTCGTCATCATCATCACCCAGTCCAAAGTCCCGCAATGAAGCAGGATCTGGGGAGGTTTGATAGTACGCAGCCTTACCCTTACATAGTAGAAAGGCTACTTCCGGTAGACCCACAATGCAAATAAGAGAATATAGGAGTGATGCAGGGTAGCGAGAGAAAAGGCAAAACCAGCACGAAATAAATACGTAAAAAGATCTGATTCGAGTTAAACCTTAAAAAATAATAATAAAAAGAAAAAACTAATATATGGAACTAATAATAATAAAAAAATTAAGAAATAATAAAATAGCAATAAAATAAAACTACGATAAATAATAACCAACTAAAGGAGTCTCAGTCATGCACAAAGAATACCAATATGAAAACAAATGACACGACTGAATTGGGCAGAAAAAAAAATGTTGAAACCCCACACACTAAACACACCCGTTCTCATCAAACTTGGAGCTCTTGCTAAGAGGTTTTGAAGGTGGCAGTCTAGATGGTATGTGTCTGGTGAGAAGAGATTCTAAAGAAGGAAAAGTTTCTATTGTAAAAACACATTATGACTAAATCTAAAAGTTTGTCTTATAAGGAAGACGCGCTAGACAGAAGGCGTAGGGCAGTAACGGTAGGTAGAAAAGACTGAGGCGAGAACTCCAATATGTATTAAGACATACAAGGGAAGGAGTGGGCAGTGTAGTGTTAGTGGTATCCCTAAGCATAGATTTAGCAAATTTCTAATGTTAGAATAGCGTTTTTTTGTAGAGGGTTAATAAAGGCCTTGCTTCCGAAGCACACATGCCCTCTCTCTCTTCCTCTCTCTCTCCATCTATAACGACAACCCATTGTTGTCTATGGAAGGAACTCCAAACCAAAAAAAGCTGACCTTGTGTACTAAGCAAGACTAGCCTTCAAAAGTAAAACAGAAAAAAACAAAAAATCTTATGTGGTTACCCGTCTAACTGCCACTAATACTACCATCTACGAAAACAATCTAGATTACAGATAGATAAACTATGTTATAGACTCGGGACTTTGATTTACCAGAAGCAAAGCAAACAAGAAAGATGCAGTAACCTCCTACCCCATTTTGCATATCCGAAGCCAAAGGAGGAACATGGATGCACTCCACGTACAAAAATTGATGCTAAACTAATAGACATAAGCTCAGACCTCCAACAACAATTAATAGATCAAAGAACGAAACTCCTTATGATCAGCATAGACACTAGATATTGTTAACAACATAAATAAATGCATTCATATCCAAAGATTCTGGAATCACGAAACCTAGATAAGGAAAATCTCACAACTAAACCCAAAACGCACAAGATGGAGACACAGGGGAAAACAAAGAAGTAATGGATAATCTAGAGATAGTAATTAGAGAGAGAAAAAGAAAACTTACTTGTTCCATGGCAACATGAAAATGATTATTTGCTCACAATACCTTTGATTGTTCTTCAGTAACCTCATTGACCTTGTGCTCTGCAACAGCTCTGGACTGTCATGAAACCCATATTAGCGACAACAGCTCACAAACCCATATTGCATTATGTATTATTTCTAAATGTTCCTAGTCATTATTCTATTAAGATTGGACATTAATAAAACGTAAAAAGATTAACACACGTTTTGTTTTTCCTTATAAAGGAAGTAGTTGATCTCGTAGGCTAAAGTATAGAGATACTTAAAAAAGTGTAGGTATTTGCTAGAGAACAAGTTCACTAAATAGACCCGATTTGAGAAATTTATTTGGAACATTACTTGTATATTTATGAAATTATCATTGTGATGATTGTATAAGTGATCCTTTGATTTGAGGTCATCAAAGTTATCTTGTATGAGGATTGCTATGTTTTG
>JANVCQ010000004.1:6091765-6115509 GCA_025531925.1 Erythroxylum plowmanianum
TTAAAGTTTAATTGAAATTAGAATTTAATTTCAATTAAATTACTAAAACGTCCAAAGCTTATTATAAATAGGCTTAATCTCTATGGAGCTAGCACTTCATGCTTAATCCTCTCTGTAAGAGTTACAGAGTTCTCTCAATCTGTTCTGTTAATACCATTAGAGGCCGGATATTTGTGCAGTTATGACAGTTGAGACGGATCGATTTCGAAAACGGTTCGAGAGATACAACAAGACAAATATCAAGCTTCAGAATAAGGTACGAATTAAGTTTTTCGCTTTGTTATGATTCGTGTTAATCATTTTATAGAATTAAATATATCTTGATTTTCGAAAAATCAAAAGTCACAAAAAAATTTCATGATTATTCCGCTGTGGTTGGGATCGGATCTCAATCCAATTTCCTTACAAAGGTTTTTTTTTGTATTTTACAAAGAAACTATTTAATATAGTATAGTTATATCAAATTAAACTTAAATATGTAAAATAATATGATTATGTCATGTGAATTTATTGTTTGGTGTGTTTGGCACATGCGAGGTCTGATTATAGTAAGTAAAATTAAAATTTTTCTTGAAGCTCATAATTATTTGACTAATGGGGACTTAATAAATTATGATATTTTAAATCATATAACACAAAGTTACTAAAAGATTTTCAATTTTGATATGTAAATAAAAATGAATCGTATTTAGATTGTTTCTTAACACGTGTTTTAACTTAAAATAATGCATGATAAGAATATACGGGGTTGGTGAGTCTTAAACATCAACTTGAAGAGTCCCTTTAGAAAATGTGTTGTGAGAAGGATGACTTTTAAGGATTGAACGGAGAAGAGTGGCGTTTGGTGAGCAAACCATTACAATGACATGAACGACTATCCTATATACATACTTCGATTCTATTTAACGCACCATCGCTATCCTTACTTACCCTCTTTGTTTTGGGTCCAAGTGGCTAAGCCTAAACTAAACCAAACCAATGAACGACGTGGCAGCCACTAAGGTTAAAAAAAAAAAAAAAACGCAGCTGAGATATGTTTTTTTTAATAGTTTTTTTAGTTACCCATGAGATGTTTTAAGAGGGTTCCAACTATAGAAAGATACCTTTAAGTCATTCACATCCAGACTAATCCCCGTTCGAGCCGGGTAGGTCTCTTACGAGAGGCAAAGCTCTAGCTCTAAATTTTAAACGACTGCATACATAAAGATGGATCGAACCCGTGATCTCATTTAAATTAGAAGAACCCCTTACTAACTCACTTACACCCTAAAGTTGCAGTTGGGATATGTTAAGGGATGAGTCAGTAAGTGCAAAAGAAAAGAAAAGAATCATTACACGAGTCTCCCAAAAGCTTTGGGGAAAGGGATGACCGGCACGTGCCAGTCGGTTGAGTTTGACACAATGAGATTTGAAATTCGGTTGGTGGAGGTGGAGATTTCATTTTGGAAGATTAGAAAGTAATGCCCCTTTTTTATGATTTATTTGCTACAGTGAAACAGTACACTGACGCAATAATATTTAAAACCTCGTGGTTCATGCCCGTGAAAGGACGTGCAATTTGGAATATCACGTTCTCTCCTTCTTTCTTCCTGACTCTTGGCTTATTGTGTAATCCTAAACCATTGAAGGGTTTCATTGTTTGACCTGGAAAGATCCTGGAAGGGCAAAATGGTCTACCCAATTAGTGTGGTCGTACAGGCTTGGAAGTCAGCAACCACAAAGAAATTGAAGAGTGTATTACGAACCTGGACGGCAAAGCGGAGAAGGGAATTTACGGGGAAGAGCATTTTTTAGGTTTTATCAATTTATGGAAACTCTAAGTTCATACAAAATTGAAGATCGACCTTTTTTTTTTTGAGAAGGCACAGATAACGCAATTTAATAGAAAGACTGGACAGCCACCATTTCTGTTGATAAGATTAGGTAATTGATTGTTTTTTTTAATACTAAAATTAAAAAAAATCAAGGGAAATTTTAGCACATGCAAGTGACAGATGTCACACGAGTGCTCATTTTCAAAAACTGTGGACGAAGCACTCCTTAACGTGTCAACAGGACATTGGAATAAGTTGAAATTACTGTGTTTTTAGCTAATATTGGCCTATAAAATAAGATAAGGTGTCTTTCGCCTCAATTTTATGAGTTTTGATTTGAATTATCAAGTTATTAGATTATGTTTGTATATCAACTATTTTAATATTTATTTTTAATTAGTATGAAAATTTAGCACATTGACTATGATATTATGTTAATTTTGTCAAATAATTGAAAAATGACAGAGACATATACTTTTTAAAATTTGAATTTTTTGCTTTTTTTCTTATAAAAGATCTTTAATTGTTATTCCTAGTGGATCTGAAAATCTTGAGACATTTAATACGAGTAACGCTTAGCTCAACAAAGAAACTTATCTCTTGGCGTTCTATAGAGCCACCACAAAAACCGACAGTTCGTTGAGTGGTCCAGAAGGAGTGAAGTAATGAAACCAAGTTTCTCGTCCGATTCAGCCTTTATAAATATCTTGAAACATGTGTCCACAGCATGTTTCTGATGACTACGGTTCTGTTCGTGTTCCAAATTCCAATCGTTTAAAAATATGCACACTTATTAAGAGTCTACGAGGAAACGTTCAAGGTTACGTAATTTGGTATCTTAACACACCATGTTTGCTTGATTGATATCTCTATCTTACATTCTTGAATTTAATGGAGGATTAAAAAAGAAAAAGAAAAGGAAGAAACGGGCAGCCCTATCTACCTTGAAATTTAAGATAGGACGTCTAGGCACTAAAGGGCCATCGACCGGAGAATTGGTCCGACCATCATTCAACCTGTTCTCCCCCAGTCCAGGTGATTCAATTTTATACAAAGGAATGGTGCCAAATTTAGGGAGGCATCCTAATTCATGCTCAAAGCATTTTAGCCATTCAATCTCGCTAAGTTGCCGTAATGCGATATAATACCTTTCGGCAGCTTTGACCAACTGGGGGCTTACCGTTGATACTGTGAGATTTGCAGAGTTTTCGCTAAAAGAAACTAAAACTGTTATTCTCAGTTTGGAGCCTGAAGATACGAGGAACAGATAACCTGTTTCACAATTGCTGTGCCAGTACTGTTCCATTGTATCTGATCCATACATTTACATGGGATTCACATAAATGTATGGACTAGATGCAATAAAACAGTTCTGACGCAGCAATTATGAAACAGGTGATGTCATTAGGAAGAAATGATGCCTCTAGGGAACCTGCCTCATCATTTCGCAAACCTTGACTAAGTCAAGTTCATTAAAGTGACATTATGAATAAACACCAGAAACACGTGGGTTTTCCAAATTTTCTCCGTTGGCTTAAGGTGGGAAGACATCCAAGACACTAATACAAGTACAATTTTAACCCCCAACAGTTGTTTTGACTTGGGGAGCTAATGTCATCTTGCTGCTCTTTTGGCCACCCTCCCTATAAAAATAACTCTGACTAGATATGGAACCACGTTTGTCCGCAATTCAAGACAAAAAGTTCTCTTTGAAATGTACAATTCTAGCTCACTAAAACAGGTCTCAGTAATGAGTAACAGGACATGCCTAACAAGATAAGAGATTCTAAAATGCAGTTGATATTTGCTTCCGCACTCGACGCCTGCAATATAAATTGCCAGAATTACTCGTATCCATACCTCATCACCTACAATATAAATTGCCAGTACTACTGGTATCTTTCATATCCATGCCCCTTGATTCTTGAGCAGAAAATTCAATCATTTGCATCCCCCTTCCAGCCACCACAATTTGGTACATGTTCCTGATTAATCAACAAAAACAGCTGTATAAAAATGAAATGTTTTTTCTTCAAAGATTAAACAAGACTCATCAACTGACGTGTGTAAATTTTTGCATCTATGATCACCTGCCACAGGCTCTTGCTTGCAGTGCCTCAGGTTCTGGGACGCAGACAATCAAACAACATTTCTCAGTAAGTTTGTAGTGCTCCTTAAGAAGCCAGCATCTAACACGCTGGTCAAGACCTGTAGAAAACACCCAAGTGCCATCTGTCCAAATACCTTCATGGAACCAAACAAAGTTATCTGTAAGTAAACAGAAAAGAAAAAGACCAGCAGTTCCCTTTAAAGTTTTACTTCCCCTGAAAAATTTTCCAATCCAGAAAGTGACATACAAGGATTTCTAAGAGTGAAATCATATCCTAGGAGACAATTTAAGATCCTTGTACGTAGACCTAAAAATACTCTCATTTTTTGAATAATTTTTGCCACAGATAGATCCACATGGGTCTAGTAAACCAATGGATCGTTTATAAATAAATTACCAACCACTGTCAAAAGTGAAAGGAAAATTGATTTCAATGAGGTTTTTAAGGAAAATGCTGGTTGAAAACAACAAACCAAATGCATATGGGAGTACTTTATGACTTTCTAATAAAAGGAACAACACTATTTCACCTTTTACAGCAGAACCATGAGCCGAGGGGACTCTGTCATGATATACCAATTTGATCCCAGGCACCTTCATTTGCTTTTGCTGAGAATGAACAAAGTTATCTTTACTCTCCCATGTAGCTATGTCAGTAGAATTTGGCAAACCTACTACTGAATCTCGGTCACACTGACACGATGCTGAATAGAGGAACTTGAGGCAGTGAAGTGCTTGATCATCACCACCACTTATGACACTGAACATGAGAGTATCACCAGAACTCTGACTATCTTTTATGTCTGAAACATATAGACAGTTGACGCCAGATTGGTGAACATGAGTGAAAACATTTACAGGTTGTATTTCAGATATCTGCAGAGAAACGCTGTATGTTTCTGGTTCACATGAATCGTCAGGCATGGCTTCTGAATAACCAGCTGTGCAGCTTTCAGTATCACATTTTGCTGCTCTACCTTTGTTATCGTTTACCAAGATGGAATTAGTCCTATCTTCAGTTTCAGAAATAACAGAAGCACTTGATGTCTTCTTATACATGCTACTCAATGATCTCCACCATCGCCCACCCTGACTTCCTCTTCCAGTGCGGGGACGTGTTCGGCAATTTAACAACTTCCCCACATCTAGGGCTGACAATCGCTGCAAAAAAGCTTCAACATTCTTGGTGAGGTCCCATAGGGCAATACTTCCATCAGTAGCTCCACTAACCACAAGATAAACATTTCCCATCTGCCTGTTACCTGTGAATGTTTATACAAAAGAGAATGAATAAAACTCAAGGGGAAATTAATTTCCATTTGCATTCTAGTAAACAAATCCCATGACTTCCAACAAAGAATATTATCAATTTTTATCATCACCTCCAGCAAGCAGATGCATGGGAATAATGATATTCTGCACTGTCAAGACTGGGGATGATAATGGAACCAATAAAGCAACATCAAACCTGCAAGAAGGTATGTAGTTTAAGTGAATACAGGACAATGATCTTAAAAGTTTGTTAGGTTGCTCTAGTGATAAAAAATTTATTCCATGATCAATACCATAAACGATGTGGAAGAACAAGAGCTCGTAATGCTAGTGTCGCATCTGAACAAGCAACAACCACAAAACAGACAATCAACCTGAAAAGAAGAAAAAGTTTATGTTAATAGCTTACTAGGTAAGTAAGTCAACAACAAGAGAAGATTTTTGCAAATGATGGAGAATTTGCCTTTATTTTACCTGGAACAAGGACACTTCACAAGAAAAGCTGTGACTGCTAGGTATCTCCAATCATCTTCATGCTTGTCTTCATGATGACTTGATGAACCTGATTCACTATCAAGTAAACAAGAAGTAAATTTTGCATTACTTTTCATGTCAGAAACAGTTTCAGATGCTTCTCCATTTTTTCGTGCTATTTTAGCCTTCGAACAGATACTGGAATTTTTAACAGGCATGTCAGTGGATAGCCACTTAAATGACATTGATGAGGAGTCTCCAAAAGAGGGAAAATATTCTGTGTCATCTATGCTTTGTTCTTCCTCAGTTTGTGTCTTTTCCTTTTCCTCTAACTTCCTATCCCTCAGTAGCCAAGCAGTTAGGACTCGCTTGGCACCTACTGAGATCAGTAGACGGGGATTCTCTACATAAGCAGTTAGTCCACTTCTCCAATCATGTAAGTTCATCAAATCTAGAGAACTCGTATGCATCTTTGAAACATAACAAATTGCTCTCACAGCAGATCCACCAACATGCTCCCCAAGCAGCTTTGAAGTAAACCAACTATTAACTCCAGGAGTAAACCTATGCCAAAAATAAGTAGGTGTAGATAAATCATATCAGTCATGAGTTTGGAAACATAAACACACAGAACAGTAATGGTTGGACAGGAAGCATGGAATGAAGCTACCACAAGATAATTTGTGACTGTACACATAAAACAGATGAACACCCACAGCACACTAAATATTAAAAGTGAATCATTGTTTAGAATGAGCACAAGTGATGCCGTACCCAGTCAATCTTACAGTTCCATCTTCACAACCAGTAGCAATCCAACTAGTTTTATGAACAGAGCCGTGCTTTCCATCTTCTTCCAGAAACAAACTTTCAGAAACAAAGCATAACGAATGCATTTCTCTCCCATGGAACTGAATATGTAAATTCAAAGGAAATATCTTCCCCTCTCTTTCTGCAACCCAAGTTTGATAAACATAAATTATTTCATCCTGAAAAAGAAATGAAAAAGGAAAAGAAAATTGAGCCAGAAAACGTAGACAAAGAACAATCATAAAGATTAAAACCAGACCAATTAAAAGTGAACAACTAAAAAGTGGCTTAAGTCCACGGATGTACGAACCCCAAACCATGATCAACTTAATAACATGTTTCTGTTTTAGTTTGGTCTGCATACAAACTCATTAATGATCCTAACAGTACATATGCTTCTATGCTGATGCTCCATTTATTGTGTGTCAACTGAAATAACTTGTTTGCCCAAGAAATCTATAAATCACAAAACTAAAACATAACGCCTACCATTTACTTTCAATGTGAATATAGTGTAACCTACCACCTAAAGCCAAAAAGGTACCTTGACATATGCAAAGCAGTTTTTCATCTCAGGTACATCACCGAGATAATAACAATGAGGACGCCGCCATCCACCACAGGGAATTTGTACTACCTGCTCCAAGCATATTAAACATCAGGAAACTGATCATCAAACTCACAATACATGAGAAAAAGTGAGATGTCATACCTTTGTCTCAGTTATTAAGTTCCAAATTATAAAATCTGTTGACGCAAAACCAACAGCATATCCACAGTTAGCCTTCTCATCAGGGGAATCTTTAACGGCTGAGACAGACCGAACCAAACTCAATTCTTTTACTTGTTTCATCCCTATAAATTCTAAACTTTGTTGAACTGCGTCATACTCAAAGTAGCAAATGCAACCATCTGCGCCAGTCTGAACAAAGCAAACAGGAAAATAACAAGGAAGCCATCACCCACACATCAACAAAAAGGGCAACATCTAAAGAGAGCAAATGCACATGATTCAATTTCTCTGTCACTACAGTCACATATTAATCAATTCTGACCCAGGCCAATAATTGCAGTTCTCTTGCTCTTAGATAGAAGTGCAAATAGTCGACGCACTTCTATTCATTATGGGGTATGATATATACTATATAACACCACATGAGAGGTATGCACATAGTGCCAAAATGATTTCACATCAACTCTAACATTTTATTTGCAATTATTAAACATGAATGTACAACTTGAACATACCGTACATATCTCAATTTCATCAAAACTAGATTTAGCAACAGAAATGCTGGAGACACTTGATATGCCGTGAGCTCCTTTAAAGTAACTTAATTGAGATATTTTCAATGTGGGTAAGTGAGGTGTGCGCAGCAACAAATCCTTTGGTAATGGAAATAGGACCAGATTACCACGTAGATCCCCGCATATCAGTATCTGGATATTTTTAACAATAATGAGCATCAAGATAGCAATAATAGATCGAAAATAAATGAAATCTACGATTGGATTCTTGAATAGTTTTAACAACAATGAGAATGTTAAGTACTAGCAAAGAATTGAATGACATATGTAGAAACATTTTAACTGCTGAACTAATATGGATGAAACAAAAGAGATAGGAAGAGCAGATGTGATGAAAGATACCTCATCCTCAAATAATGCATCTAAACATATTATCCGAATTCCAAAACATGATGTGAATTCTGCTATATGGGACACATTAAAAGTAGTTGCAGAAATGTGAGAAACAGGCAGTTCTGGATCACATAGTCTCCACAAGTTCAAATTTCCTCTTGGGTCAGCAGTAAAGATGAACCTGCATCTCAGCAATTCGATGACCTTCTAATCAAATAACAATAAAGCAAGAGGCTTAAGATATCACCCAGCTAACAATGTGAGAACAAAACCATGAGAAATAGAAGAGTATCATATGTATAAGAACAGTCATTCATATTAAAAATCAGACAAGAATCTAGAGAGTCTGGGCTTGGAGTACTTATAATAGTAAAGGAATGGGACACCATTCTCCTTGCATTTGTGGATCTGTTGCTCAGGAAGAATAAAATTGTAGATCACTGTATCATAACATGTTAAATAAGCAATTCGATGATTTTACCTATATCCTAATGTGTTACTCCAATAGGTTCCTAACAGTTGTCTTTCTTTTCCAGCTGACCAAGCAAAGGTGAAGTCCACTTCTGGAGTACAAATACCACCCTTAACTCTCACAACCATCAAGTTTCCTTTACCATCTCCTAAAGCAACCCAGTCATCAACACGAGAGGAATGTTTGGGCAAGTTTTTGGACAGCAAATCCATACAAATAATTGGTACTTCTTCACTGACCTGGACAAGTTTAGTCCATTTTACATCCTGGGTTGGAGAAAATTTAGCATGGTAGAGATACCCATGATTTGTGGAAACATAAAGTGTATCTTCACATCTGAAGCGCAAACATCGAACATATTCCCTTTTGCTGCAGTAGAAGAGCAACAGTACCAGTAAATGCTTACATCATATAGTATGACAAGAATATCAATTAAAAAAAGGTGTGAAAAAAAAGGATATTAAGAACTTCTCAAGGAACCCTAAGAACTTAATTACGAGAAATAACCTGTCCATGAGACCTAAATGCTCTGAAAAATTTGGGATTTGAGCAGTATGTATCTTCAATCTGTCATTAAGCAGTTTACCCTCATCTTTTTCTCTTAAGCTCCATGGCAAAGAAGCAGGCACCTTATGCAATTTGATTGCAGAGTCGAATCCAGCAGTAACAAGAAGTGAGGAGTTTGGATCATATAGACATCGCCATATACCCCGCCCTCTGCAATTACAATAGAAACTCTTTAACCTTTTGATATTATATTAACTGCTGGTTTCTGGGATAAAAGATGAATTGAGACTCATTTCACCTTCACTCTTAGATTAATATAAAAAATGATAATCTTTAGACACTATTATGTTATGTGGGAGTCCAAACATTATGGAGGCTTGGACTCCAATTTCCAACTTAAAACCCAAAAATACTAGAAGCTGAACTCTTCAGCTTTCAACAATTAGCAACAAAACACAAATATGCAAGAATTTCGAACATCCATCGCTAAAGATCACCTTTTTCTTTCCATCATTCAACTCAAATCAATAAAAAAAGATATCTGTAAGCACCTGTGTGACTTTGTTACCAACACATTTGAAACGAACAAAATGTTATCAGATATTGTTACATTCACGTATGAACAATGGTTCAAAGTTATCCATATTCTAAGTAAAAGTGTTTGCAATGCAAAATGTACGAAGTCACACAAGTGCTCGAGATAATAGTCAGGAATTTCAGAAAAGGGAACCCAACAAGCAACTTACATATGCTCTTTGATCACCTTAAGCTGCTTGCCGTCCAATCCCCATACTCGGCAAGTACAGTCCTCACTAGCAGTGAGAATTAACTATAGATATGACAAAAAAAGTGTCAGATCAAAACCTTGTTATTTGTCAAAATTCTAGAGTGGTTTTCATCCATAGCAACATTTGATCAGTATTATCCATTTTGAGCAGTTAGGTGACATGACTATTGAAACCAACTAGAAGCATCTTATCATGCTTGCACTCCCACAACTCAAAGCTGAATAAATTACGACAGCATTAGATAACCCTAAACGAATATTGTCATGCAAGCAACTGTTCCTACAACTCAGAACTTACAGAATTCGAGATACAGCAGTCCCAAACTCTAGCATCATGACCATATAAAACATGGTCAGCAGCCTGCTCATGCTCACCTAAATCTTCATGATTTGTATTGATTGACCAGATACGAGCACTGTACCAATGTCAACAGGATAGTCTCAATAAACATCTATACATATGCATGATAATAAATATAGGAACTTAACAGCACCTTCACCTGCGATCATCAGAGACCGAAACCAGTTTGGAAGCATCAGAGGACCATGTTATCCTAAATATTGAACCTTCATGACCAATAAGTCTGCTAATATGCGACACTTGAAAGTAGTTGTCAGAGTTGGAAAATGAGCTGCTCAAGCACATGCCATTGGCCAAGGGGCTTGTCAAAGGTTCAGCACAATGTTGAGAAACCAATCTCCAAACTATGATCTGTTCTAAACCAATTAAAGATGAAAACTGAGTCCATTGGATGCAACAATTGCAACGTCAAAGCATATGGAATTTCCAGAGAATCAACCACCTCATTGTATATGGTACCAGAAGCAATCTGTAGAGTATCCAGAGTATCACCCGACAACCGCATAGAATACAAAAGACACCTGTCTACATTCCAAAATTAAAGAAACGCATAAATAACATGAGAAAAGACGGTGAGCAGAGCACAAAGACACCCAATAACCTGGAGATTGAACTTCAAATATAGCGCAAGACTGCGATGTATCCCAGATGCGGACAGAGTTATCGCTGAACCCAATTGCAAGGAACCGGCTTGATAAATTGTCGCACTACAAACAGGGAAATCAAACTGGTTATATAAAAAAATGTGTACTTGTAGATAAAACGAAACCACTAAGCCCAATGTTTACCTTCAAGAACGAAACATCCAAAACCCAACTACAAAATCTCGGCAACGAATTAGCTAAACGCAAACCAACCAACAATTGCAAATCGTTATGGGATACCGACGCAGCTTCAATAGTCAAGTTAAAGAGCTTCACTCTCTTTTCACCAAAAACAGCGACGTCAAAGGTAAAACTAGTACGAGAAAATTCTCTTATGCGATCAATAACAATGCCATGCACCCGAATTCCATCAAACACTTGAAACGACTCTACTATCCTCTCTTCTTCTACATTATAAAGCAGAAGTTGAGAACCCGTACCTGTTCGAACCACGAGCCACGTGATTACACATAACGTTTTTCAATCGAAGAAATTCTAAACCTAAAGTATGCTGATTGATTCGCTAGCAAAATTAGTTCTTTGTTTTCTTTAATAATTAAGTGTAAAGAACTTGGTACCGGCGAGTAGAAGAGGAAATGAAGAGAAGGTAGAGGGAAGCTGAAGGAAATGGAGAGCTGAGACTTCGCCGAGGTATTGCCCACCGACTAGTCGGCAGTTGCTCTCTTGTCGACGTGTCATGGTTACCAGCTACACCACAGCCGCCGCTTTGCAATGAGAGTGCAGACTTTGGGAGGTTTTGAATTCAGACTAGACTCGTCCTGGAGGCAGGTCTTGACTCTTCAAGCTGTTTAAGACTAACGAATTAGGCCTAATTTAGTAATTTAGAGCACCAATTCTAAAGAAAAAGATTTACCAAAAGACAAATTTGCACAAACGAGTTTGCGGTGAGCGTGGATCGAACACGCGACCTTCAGATCTTCAGTCTGACGCTCTCCCAACTGAGCTATCCCCGCTTCCTGATATTACGTTTATTAACGAAACTTATGCTATAGTTTTAAATTACAAATTACGTAATCGACTAGTTCTTTTCTTTCCCTGCAAATCCATCTTTCCTTGGTTTATCCGTTTTGGGGAGTATCGCTCTTTTTCTTCTTCTTCTTAATTCCCAACTAATTTCTGAGATTGAGGCATCTGGACTGAAACTTTGAAGCAGAGGGGAGGAGAGAAAGATGGGCAAATCAGTACCGTTCAAGAAGGAATTTACTTTTGGTTTGCCACTTCCTGTGACCCCTTTTTTTTTGGTCTTCTGATTCTGACGATTTTCTCCTAATGTACAAACATTCATCATCCTCTTTTGCAGAGCAAAGATTGGAAGAATCTCGCGACATCCTTGCCAAATATCCCGATCGTGTCCCTGTAAGTTTGTCGCTTCTTTCTTTATTTTTCTTTTTCCTTGTCCATTCTTTTTCTTCCCTTTTCTTTGCAATTCGAGCTTCAAGTTGTATTATTTCAACCCTTGATCGAGGTTTTCTCTTTCCCTTTTGAGTCTAAATTTCTTTTTGGTGAAAAGGGTTAGTTGAATTTCGAGTAAAAGTTTCAAACTTCCCCATTATCCATGGTTGTTATTGGCTTGCAGGTAATAGTTGAAAGGTATTGGAGAACTGACCTTCCCGAGATGGAAAAGAAAAAGTGAGTTCCGTTTATTTTGTTCTACTCCTCCCCATGTTTTCTTGAGTTCAGTCACGTTTTGCAAGTCTAGTACCATATAACAGAAGGGTGTCTTGATATGAAAATAAGATTCCCTTTCAAAGTATGAATTTGTGGTGAATATCACGATCAAGTTTCTTGAAGAATCCTACTCTTCTAGGCAAAAAAAGATTAGAGATGTCCATTAGCTGATCCTATTTTTCGTTTTAGATATCTGATTCCTCGAGATATGTCCATTGGTCAATTCATTCACGTGTTGAGCAGCAGGCTTCATTTGCCACCCGGAAAAGCTTTATTTGTTTTTGTTAAGAATACCTTACCTCAAACAGGTAACTTGTTTGTAGACCCTTCTCTTTGCTCTGCTTTTTGGACACTACAACTTTGTATTGCAGTCTGCTAAAGGTAAATTGACTGTTTATCTGCAGGTAGCTTGGTGGAATCTGTCTATGAATCCTACAAGGACGACGATGGATTTTTGTACATGTGTTACAGCAGTGAGAAGACATTTGGTTCTACTGATATTTGGAGTTGTGAAAACTAAAACCAGTTTCTACGGGTGCACTATCATCTACGTATTATGTATTTAATTCTAGCATTTATATATATCGCCATTCATTCTGTAAGTACATACCTCTGGACATATGCTCTTATGCAGTATGCACCAATGAAATTCATCTTTCGTCTGAACCCATTCCCGCGTATCACTTGATTGTTTCCTGAGTGTAGGAAGTAGTTGTGTAGATGGATATAGCGTTTCTCTCTTCAAACAGCTTTCTTAGGGATGAGATCCTCTCTAGATGGCAGGCACAAACTAGGAAGAGGAGATATAACAGAGGATCACGTCCCTTGTAATAATTATAACCGTTTGTTAACAGTAAACCGTTTATAAACAGCAAGGCACTCGAGTCTTTTTAACGAGATCCATGATTCAAAAATGCCGAAATGGTCAGGTTATTAGCATAGGAGAACTTTAGTATTAAGCCAACAACTTGAGCGTGTAACTGTTCTTGCATGTGACAGGTGGTTTATATCCTACCACTCTGATTCGTTATGTTCTATTGAAGATGAGCACATTTTTCTCTCAGTCAAACATAAAACACAAGTTTTACAATTTCCCATAAATCAGACATGCTGGATTCAAATTTCATGCCTACATCAACTAAATTGGAATCGGCCAAAACAATCATGTCGGCAAGCCTGATTCAGATTTCACAGAGTGTACGAGAGCGCAAACTTGGGAACCATTCCATATACTTGTATCTTTCTCACGTAAGTAGTGTTCGTAAAATAGCCATCACCCAATACAATCACATCGATATTTCATGTGATTACACTTGACACAAAATTTTGAACATGGATAAATCTCTTCACCTGCAAAATTCGCTAGGACATTGAAAATTACATCCTGCTGCAGAATCTTGGCAGCCAAAGCAACTATTAAAAACTTCTTCCAACTACCCAATTTCAAGATAGCTCTTCTCACATTCCGTGAAGCATTTGAATAAACATACTCATGAAAAGAGTTTATTGCCTCCTCCTTTTCGCCAAACACCTCGCACGGGTAATCCTCCGTTGTCATTATTATTATTGTTATTATTATCTAACCCATCGTCTGAAGGACCTGGACTTGGATCAGGATCAGTATTATTAAAGAAGGCTTCCACAGAGCCATCACCTAGCCTCACCCTATGAAACTTTGAAGTCTTCTTCTTTTGCTTACTACCACCGCCCCCATCCCTAGTTTTCTGACTAGATCCATCCCCAGCGTATGAAGAATTGCTTTGCCCTCTCAATTCAACTGGCTGTTCATCAACAATGGCACTTGACTTGCCCTTAGTGCCTCGATATCCATCTTTAGATAGTACCTCCACCTCAACTTCCTGAGGCTTGTGATGTATTTGCAACGTCCGAACTGTGCTTAGAATGCTATCTGCCAATCTGTCCTTTGAACCACTATCTTCAGAAGCTAACCCCTTACCCTTCTTAGAGCTACTACTGCCTTTTGCACGGTTGCCACTACCAACCCAATCATTCTCTTGTGAAGAATCCCTTCTCAAACTAGCATTGTAAGTGTCAACTAGCTCCTTCTGCTTATGGGCATCAGGGCAAAGTCGAGCCAAATCAAGAATAAGGTGGTTTAAGCCATATTGGTGCACATAATCAAGATACTCTCTTGTATCAATTGAACCTTGACGATATAATCCTGATATCTCCTTAAAGGAAGAATATTTTTCCTCATCATCCTTAAGTGCAGTGCGTATCTTCTCCACCAATGATTTGTTTGCAGCTTGAACATCTACCACCTGGAGTGAACCCTGACTGCTAGGGGAATTCTTGGATATATTTGCCGCAGAAACAGGAGGAAAATCTGTTATTGATGGTTTCAATGAACCTCCAGTTTTTGATATCAATGGTTGCAAAGTTCCAGTACCAGAAAGATTTGGAGCTGATGCAGAGTTGCTGATCCTACTCGTGTTAACCCAGCTACCCAGAGAACCAGCTGAGGCCGGTCCATGAACAAGAGATGGGGCAGCTTGAACCTGAACAGAATTTGCATTAGACAAGACTGGTAAACTTGAAGAAGTTTGAGACGATAAAGGTGCAGTATTTGGCAATGGTCTTTGGGGCATTGAAGAGCTAGATGCATGCACACGGGCTTCTGTTGATGGCCATGTTTGACCTGAATTGACAATTGTTACGTTATTTCGCCGTCGGAGATGTGCTGCCATTGTATTATTAGGTAAAGATTCAGATTCAAGCTTGTCTTTTTGCTGACTGTTGCTTGAAGCAATGGGGAGAGGAGGAAATGAAGATCCTTGCAAAGGTTTGCCCCTGGAACTTTGTCCGAGGGCATGAAGATATCTTGAAGAAGTTTCAGAATCTGTTGCACTTAATGATTCAAAAGGTTGGATAATTGAATCAACATCATTTATGTCTCCATGGTCAGTAACTGCTTGTGTGGTGGATGATGATGATGGATCGCAAAATGTGCCCTCTGACTGAGATGTTTCAAGACTGGCTTGAATGGCTAAGGAGAGTTGAGTATCAGGTTGGTCTCGAAGGAATGTTCTTCTCCTTCCACGCCGATCTTGTTCACTACTCCGTCGATATTGAAAACTAGTTGGTATCTGAAGTGGAAATCAACAAAATATCTGGCATTGAACACATGCAGAAAAAAAAGTGCAAAGCAAGATGGGACCGAGCTAGAAAAGGTATCTTACAATAAGCCAAAATGAGCAACATTTAATTTAAAAGAAAACCAGATGATAATACAAATTAGAGAGATTACACATGCCTGGAGAGCAGCATTACGCTTAGAACGAGACATACGACCACCATGTTCAACCGTATTGTGTCGCTGATAGATAAAGATCAAAATAGGGGGAAAAAATAGAAAACTAGAATCAATCAAGGAACTTCTGGAAGGTATACAGAAACAAAGATAAACCAAATACAGAAATAAACAAGTTAATTTTCAAAACCACCTTCAGTCAGTAATGTATATATATATATACATATAACAGATTTAAATGGGGAAAATACCTTCATTTCTGCTTCAGTTTGGAATACTATAAACTTCTTTGCAAGACAGGCCTCATCTTCACATAGGAAATGATCTCGGCGGAAGTGCATCTGTGACAGACAATTGCATTCATTTGAAAATAGGTCGGGTCAACGAGACCCATGAAGAAGTATTTAGTATCATAACGTAAAACAAATGAAGAAAATGAAAGCACAAGTATGTTCGGTCTTGCCTCTAGGTCATCATAATTCTTGTAATATTCATATTGTCCAGGATGCTGCCTGAAATAAATCAACTATAGTCACCCGAGATGTAATTTGATCATTATGAGAAAATCATAGTTTTTCAGACAAAGCCAATGTTTAGTTTCCAATCATTAGGTAAACAGAATCTTATACATAAATCTGTTAATAAAAGAGTGGAAAAAGCTTCTATTGTGTTGATTAAGTAGATAGGAAGCAGTCTACATTCCCCAAATCTTCATATAGATGAGCAAATTCTAGCTTACAAATTAAATGCATCTCACAAGTACTAGCATTATTATAAACTCTGGTCATACATCACCTTTGACATATATGGCAGGTATAGTGTTCTGTAGACATATGTGAATACAGCTCATTATCCCCATAAAAAGGTGTTTTGCAGAACTCACACACGGGATGCCCCATGAAGCCGCCTCTTTCACTCTCATCCCCATCAACTTCTGAATCACCAGTGCTTATATGCTGATTCAATTGTGATCTACTGTATAGCTTTTGTTCACAAATAAATACCTATGGCATTTGAATCTGACAAATTTAGTTGTGTAACCAATAAAATGTACAAAAAAGATGAAACTCATAATCCCAGTAGATAACTGAGTTTCATCAGAAAAGCTAGATTGATCAGGCAAATAGTTGTCAAATCTATAAGTTGACTAAGCTCCTGTCCCAAAATAACTAAGCCAACGGGATCTTCAAGTATAAAAGAAGGTAATAGATTATGCAGATTTCATTAATTTAAGATTATCTAAAACTAGCTCTCCAAATACAAAGAAAAAGAGGAAGAAAATCCAACTAACTTTATCAAAGTGAACACCATGTATATGCTCTCACCACAAATGAAATAAAGAAACAAGATAAATAATAGCACTCGTGCTGTTTGTTAAACATATATAGTGTACCTTCCGGCCTTCCAAACATAAACTGCACATATGCAACTTATGACGATGAAACAAATGACCCTTCAACTGCTCAATGCTCCTGAATCTTGTCCTACGCTTTGAGCCCTCATTTTCCTCCTCCATTTTGTCACATACACTACATGAAAGTCTGCACATAGCTTTAATCATCCTGTAATGGTCCACGTCATCAAAAAAGGCTTGTGTGTCCTCATGGTACCAATATGGTCCAACTCGACCCTCCCTTGGTTCAGATGGCAACGCCGTGAAGTCACTAATCATCCTGGTATAATCTCCTAAAGCCTGCAAATAGTAAAAACCAGTATAAACAGAGTACAACGAGATTAACATCACCATTCATCTAATGCATCTTTGGGCACAAATTTCTAGCAAAATGAAACTTCCTTTTCAGCTTCATTTATTAAGGTTTAAGATTGCATAACACAAGCACCAATTGCATAGAGGGAGTGGATTAGTATTAAAAGAAACAGAAAATTCCTAACCTTGGTGACAAAAACAACCGCGTTTGTGGTCTTGCAGATGCAGCAGCGGCGATCATCACAGATGAAGCGGAGGCGAGCGACGCACGTGGAGCAAACCTCCCGGTGGCCGCAGGCACCGTAGGCCACCCACTCAAGGGCATCGGCGCACACTGCACAATGGTCGTCCATCTCTCTCCAGAAATAACAGAAAATTGCCTGATCGGGGAAAAAGAGATTTTTGTAGGTAAAATCCGACGATCTAGGGTTTACAGGGCTTATGAAATTAGGAACTTTCAAGGGTTCGTGAGTGGAAACAAAATCAGAAAAACCCAACCCTTCGGAGCTTCGATTCTCTGCTATACAATTTTACAGAGCCGTCATTTCGGGACTTTATTGTATATCCCGGAACATCTACCGTATCCGAATCCGAATGGCTGTGGCATAACGGGGTAATGCTGTAATTTTATTAAGAACTGGTCAAATCTGGACGACTATAAATAAAAAATTTAAAAAATCATGCAATTTCAAATTTATTCAATTTTAATTTTAAATTAATAAAAATATTAACAAAATTAAATTTTATCAATTAAATAACCATGTAATATTATAGGTCTCATATAAATAATGGAAATAAAATTATCAAATTAACATTAACGTGATCAAAATTTAATCTTATTAAGATTTCGGTTTGTTTAAAAATTAAATTAAATAATTTTGAAATGATAAATTTTTTAAATACTTTAAAATATTAAAATCTAATTAATAATATTATTGCTATTAAATTTAAAAATATTTTTTTATTAATATAATAGCATGATTGCTATTATTTACCTTAAAAAAATGGACATGACTCACAATAAAAAAATTTTGACGTGTGAGAATTTCGGTAAAGTATTTCTCTTAAAAAGGTATGATAGTCTTCCTTAATCTTATAACTTTCACCTCTTGTAGTTAGAGTAAGGGGTAATTACTTTATTATTATTATTATTATTATTAAAATAATCTGAGCTATAGTATCACCAATATCCACAAAATATTCTTTATGGCATGTATTAACCAACACAACATAAATTATACCTCTGTAGTCAGTATCAATAACTCCAGCAGATACATCAATTCCTTTATTTGCCAATGTTGACTTTCCATTATTATTATTATTATCATTATTATTATTATTATTATATCTTTTGGTTATTGTTATTATTTATTTATTTTATTGTATGTATTATTATTTTATTATATTTATTATTATATGTATTTATTTATTTTTAAAATTTTTAACCATTTTATTATATATTTTATTATCATTTTTAATTATTATTTTTCGTTACTATTATTTATTTATTATTGACTATTTAATATATTCTTATTTTATTGTTTTGTTTTTATTTTTTCTTCACATGGGTCATTTAAGAGCATCTTTTTATTAGTTATGAGTAAAACTGTGTACTACTAAACTTCTTCAAATCTTACGCCTTAATGGGATTCCCACTGGGTGTTGTTGTTGTTGTTTATTGTTGTATAAACAATTAATCAAATTATTAATAATATTAAGACCATTTGGGTATATAATACTCTTATCTATTTTGAAATTTTAATAATATTATTAAAAATTATTTTATTAAAATAAATTTCAAGTTACATTGAAATTTTTATTAAAAATTGACTAAGTTAGGATTAAATTTTGATAAATAAAGTTGATATTTTAATAATTTTATAATTTAGTTCCTCATCTAGTAATTAAAAAATTATTTGTAACAATCTAAAGTAATTGAATTAATGTAATGATCCAAATGTTTGTTAAATTACTCATAATGGATCAATAAAGAGAAAAGCCTATAAAAGCATAAGTTGAGCTTAAGAAAACTTAAAGTTCGTCTCTTTCTTAAACCCTTTTCCTTATAGGTTACGATTCACTGTCAACTTCTGATACTCACACCTTCACCGTTTGATAACCATTTCCAGAGACCTAGGACTTTACGGAAAGCTCTCGGGACGCTCTACTAAACTCCTAAACTTATTTCATAAAAAATGACCTACATTTGGAGGAATCACAGCTGAAAATTTCTCTTCGTTTAAGTAAGTCATTGATTTCTTATTTCTTGTCATTTCTGGGCAAAATTAACACCACCATAGTGTCTATAGATTATTATTCACTCTCAATGTTGGACCCCGTTTTCGGAGCCCAACATCCGGAGTCATAAATCTTAAGCTTATAAACCTGTAGGATTATTCCAAAGAACCCTCTTTGGGCGTCATATCACAAGGGTGGTAAGCCCACACTAGTCAATCACCAAAATGATAATTTGACTTCTTCACAACAATTGGAGCTCTAAGTCTCTAGTTTAATTTGAAGCAATAACTATCTCAATTGGAACTCTATAGAGGAAGTTATGCTTGAAGAGCCAAAGTATGCTCATACCCCAATCATGGTCTCCCAATCGACCCCTCATTTTCTCTCCATCAAACTTTCTCAAATCAATTCCAAACGATACCAATTTTTATGGAGAGATAGATACATGTGTTAGGAAGCTATCGCTTCAAGAATCACTACATTTGGAGGTCGGATGACAAAGTTATAGTCAAAAGAATCCAACATGTTTATGTCTTTAATCATTCTGTATCTCTCTTGTCGCAATTGCCATAACTTTTTCTAGATATGTTAGATCGAGTTCGTTCTTAGACCATTTGAAAGTAAACTTCTACAACTTCCATAAAGAGCACAAAGCGAGATTCTGTCCCTAAAAGGGTCAAAAATTGAAATTTACTGTAGTTATCCCGTAAATGTCCGTTTAATATTCATTGTCGGGGCTGGGAGCCATTTTCACCCAAGAAGGTCCGTTAAACGGACCTACAAGTACA
Organism: Erythroxylum plowmanianum; assembly: GCA_025531925.1. Classification (NCBI taxonomy): domain Eukaryota; kingdom Viridiplantae; phylum Streptophyta; class Magnoliopsida; order Malpighiales; family Erythroxylaceae; genus Erythroxylum; species Erythroxylum plowmanianum. The sequence goes on from JANVCQ010000004.1 coordinate 6,112,352, forward strand.
AGGTCCATTTAACGGACATGGGCAAAGCTGGGGGTCTTTTTGACCCCTAAAGATTCGTATGTCCGTTTAACGGACATGGGGATTTCCCAAACCTCTTCAAAGCCCCTCCAATGCTTCCTACATCCATTCTAACATCATATTCACTCATAAACTTCCCAAATCCAACTCTTCTAGTGCAAACTCACTTCATATCAATTCAAACACCAAATTTATCTCATAAAACTCTCAATTCTCAACCCATTTGATTCATCAAAACCATAATTAAACATCATTCTCTATAGCTGTCCTATACACACATCCTATGCGGCATCACAACTTGTAATGATCATAACTTTCCACTCCGATATCCAAAAATTATGAACTTTATATCGTTGGAAAGCTAGAAAGATCATCTTCAACTTCCATGAAGACAACTTGATCAAATTCATCCTAAATTATTCCAGAATTTCCCATGAAGTCAGAAAACAAATCCTACCCCCATGAAAAGCTTAAAAATGCAATATAAAGACTTTGGAAAGTCATAAACAAACATAGTGTATATGTATTTCATTCGCATCAAAATAATAGTGTTATAATGCTTTAGTGGGCATTTTGAGCCACCATACAACATAATTCAAAATACAAACTTTACGAAAACAACAATTTCTCAAAATGCAACTAAAGCATTGTTTTACAAAATCTAACTTCAAAAGAGCAAAATGTGTAAATTGGAGTGATGCCTTGACGCTCGACTCGATCACTCAATATCTTGCTCATCGCCTGTGGATAGGAAGGAGTGGGGGTGAGCTTAATGCTTGTGAGTAACAGTTTTATAATTGGTAATAAGCAAAAATCATTGAAAACCTTTATGGTCATAGCAATTTTTCACAAAATCCATAAAACATATAGTTCTCACTTGTCAAACCAATTCACAATTCACATATGTCAAACATTCATCCAACTTGTCAACACATGTAAACACATAAGCGCATCATAATGGTTTGGGTGGATCCGTATAGAATGTACTACATATTTCCTATACGAGTGCTGTGTAGCCGTGAACAGAACGTACTATCGCAATCTCACAAAATGGTCTTGCATAACCGTGAACTTATGGGAGTCCGCGAGGGAGCTCCATGTCACTAGCGGGCAGGCGGGAGAGGCCTTTTTAATCAAGTGCACTTGATTTAACTTAGGGGACCACCACAAACCCACATAACATGTAATTCATGACTTGAAAACTAAATGCCCAAATGGCACATTTCTAAAACTTGTTTGTCATGCACATGACATATTTCACATGCATTCCCATCAACATTCCTATACCAAGCATAAAGCCATTCCCAAATCATCCAAAAGTGACAAATACAACTATTATAAAGCCATTTGAAAACATTTTCATATCAGCTCATAAGTCATTCACATAAATTCACATACAAAATCACATGACACATTCTCAAGGCATTTTTAAAGGACAATAAATGCACATTGTCAAGGTAGAGGGAAAATTATTATCTTCCATTTATTTTGAGAAACTTTAATAGCTTATTAACTCAACTATAAAAATGTCACCCACCTTGGTTTCCTTGCTTGAAACTTGCTCAAGGATGTCTCTCCTCTTGCCTCTCTTGATTTTCTTCAACATTGACAACAAAATCCCAAATCAATTAGAATTCAAATTGGACAACTCAAAGAACCATATGCATGAAATTGACCCTATAAAACTTATACCCATGCACTTCCTAAGTTCTTTGAACCCAAAACCTTTCCAAAAATCCAAATATTAAAACACAAACTTACCTTGAATCTTCACCAAACAATGAATTTCTTGGCTCTAATGGAAGCTCTAACCTTCCTCTTCCTTTTTCTCTTCTTGAATAACCACAAATTCCTTCTTGAAAGCCAAGAAAAGTTGAAACCTAGCTTTTCTTCTTTCTCCCCTTTCTTCTCCACCGAATTCTCTCCTTTCTCTCTTATTTTTGTGCTTTCTCTCTTCTTTCCTTCCTCACTAACATTTTTGGCTTCACAAATGCAAGCCAATAAATTCCTCTTCCCATTTTACCCCTCCTTTAAAGCCTTAAAGCCTTCCCACTTAAGTGATCTCCCCAAAATACCCCTTATGCAACTTATCACTTTAACTTTAATTCAATTCACCTATGTAACATAATCTCATTAACATTAACATGTTAATTAACTCCAACATACATTAATCTAGCAAGACCCCAAAATTAATCTAATCATGGTTAATCAAATAAATAAAACAAATTCAGGGGCTAACATTTCTCCCCCCTTAAAGAATTTCATCCTCGAAATTCTTACCTGATTAGTTGAAGAGGTGTGGGTACTTCTCCTTCATGGCTTCCAAGGGCTCCCATATGGCCTCTTCCATAGAATGGTTTCTCCATATGACTTTGACCAGTTGAATCGTCTTGTTCCTAAGAACTTTTTCCTTGGTGCCTAAAATCTCCACTAGAATCTCCTCATAACTCAGATCATCTCTCAAATGAACCTCAGTGGTCTGAATGATATGGGAGGAATCCAATCTGTACCTCCTCAATATGGACACATGAAAGACGTCATGTATCTGTGACAATTCTGGTGGTAGTGCCAACCTATAGGCTAGTGGTCCAATCCTCTCAAGAATTTCATAAGGACCCACATATCTCGGACTCAACTTGCCTTTCTTGCCAAACCTCATGACTCCCTTACAAAGAGACGTCTTAAGAAATACTTTCTCACTGACTTCATACTCCATCTCCTTTCGGTATGCATCAATATACCTCTTCATTCTATCCTTTGCTGCCTTAAGTGTAACACCTCACTCCCGCAAGACTCGAACCTGACATCGATGGGTGATATCTGAGTCCGTGCCCTGCGAGGGTGATGTGCTAAGGCACTCAATCAATTAGAAATCGATATAATTTTTTTTAACCACAAACCCAATATGTGGAAATCGATACTCAATTTGGGCCCACATTCATTAATAAACATTTTCAATTAACACAAAACGATCAATAAAATTTTCAATAGCCATTTGGGCCCTTTCATAAATACAAAACACTTGAGTCATTTCGGAATACAATTTTATATAAAAAAGTTACGGAATATACAATTCAATACAAAATAGAGAAATGCAATGCAGACGCGAACTGACCCCGACCTCTATCCTTCACTTGAAT
>JANVCQ010000004.1:6159767-6177779 GCA_025531925.1 Erythroxylum plowmanianum
CCAAATTGATTTGCTCTTAAATGTAAATGTGATATGTGTTCATTATGCTAAGTTGTGAATGATATGTTATGTGAATTATTGTGTTGCATGAATTGAGTGAACCATCGATGATGGTTACCCCATTGAGTTCCCAAAACTCACCAAAATTGCAACGTTGTCTTTTCAGGACCAATAGATGACTCTAACTACTAAGAGGCTCTACCAGCCGTGTAGATTGTGATTGGCAAGAGAAGTCATGGCTCAAAGGTCGGTCAACTGGGATTTTTGGACAGATGAGGTAGATTGTGTTTATAATTTCCTCTTTTATGTAGTACTTTTGTACTAGGTTGATGATGTACATGTAGTAAAGGTCGAAAGACATAATGTAGACTTTCAGTTTTATGCAATGAAATAAGGAAAAAGTTAGTTTTAAAAATATTGTGATTTTCTTATAATGCTTTACAAGTGACTTACGATACCATGCCATGTGAAATGAGTGTAATGATTGATCGTAGCTCTCCCTTATTGTAGGATATGTACCAGAATGACCTTTGGGCGTCTCGGTGGGTACCATGCGGTAAGGGAGCGCTACATAGATTCACTTTAATTTCCTACACACCTTTTAAACTACAATTTTAATTTACCTTGGTGATGATGGAACACACCTTATAATGGTGGGGAATTCTAAGAGCTAGATGGAATAACCCCTCTCTCCTATATAAACGCCCTAAATTAGTCTAATTATCATACCAAAACCAAGTTATGTTGCCATTACCAATACAACTTTTGAATCATGGTTGAATTTGCTTTCTAATTATAATCGTCTATACTAAGCTCCATGAATGCTCTCGGCTTTCCTTTAAATTCCAAAAGTTGACATTAGCAAGATAGTAAGCATGCATCCACTTTATAGAGCTTCCTTGTTAGTGAACAACCTCTAGATTCTCTTTCCTAGAAGAACACATATCATAACTTGAATAAATGGAAGACTAAGGCCCCTTTCTTGTTTAGGAATACAAATCTCACTATGCTTGACCTTAGCACCTTTATAATTATCTACTTTTCCTAACCATAAGAAGTTTTTACGCTTCCCCCTATCTGTTTAGTAATTCTTTTGGAAAGGAATAAGCTTGCACTCAAGTAAATATGTAAGTTCCTTAATACTAAGATGATAAGTTTAATCTCCTCACATATCAAAGAAACTTATATTTTCAAGCATTTATCACGCCTTTGACAAATTCCAACAAAGGAAAACAATCCTTATATTTCAGCTTCTTTGAATATACTGGAACACTAAGTTACTTGAATTGAGTTTGATGAATAGGTAGCCCTGTCTAAAAAGATAGTCCATCACTTTGAAGTATAGTAATATTTATAAACAATTGGAAGATATATTCAGTAAGTCACTCTTGTATGAAAGTATGTCAAATTCATAACTTATCTTAGTATATTATGAATTAATAGGGAGTGTTGAAAGAAAATAATTCATAATTGGCAATTCATTTTATTCTTATAATTGGTTTTTAATAGTTTAAATTCTTATTTCTTATTTTTTAATGTTTTGTTAGTCAAATAAATTCTGGTTTAGTGTCTATAATATTATACATATATATAATTAAGTATTTTTAGTAATTTTTTGTATGTTCCCATGTTTAAATAAAGTCTGGAATAGTATAATTTTTTATTTTCTATTTTCCTAATATTATATTAATCATGATGGCTACAAAAAATCACTAAACTAATGATAATGTAATTACTTCATTCATTTAATTATATTTAATTTATTTAACTTGTGTTACTTGTCTTATTTGCTCAATAATTTGAAACAAGATTTAATCCCATAGATAAAGAAAAGTTCTTTGTATAATGCAATTGGCTAGTGAACTTGGAGGGTTATTTTATGAAAAAGTAGACCCTATATATAACTAGATAAGTATATGAAATCATTTTTATGTTTAAGTTGTTCTAAGAAGGCATTTACGTATCTTAAAACATTGTTTTTATAATTATTATTGTTAGTATTATCTAAAATATTCTTATATATTAACAAAATTTTTTTGAGGTAATGTTACTATAAGTCACCAATCAATAATAGGACTTCCACGGTGCTAACTTTGACTAAAAAAGAGACATGGTCAAACTTAGTATGCTCACCAAAGCTCGAATTATTCATTTTGTCCAGCCTAAACTAAAGACCGAAAGTGTTATTCTTGTTAAAAACAGAACAAGTGAAGCCTAATTTAGTAATTTGATACCACCCATAACCTATATGAAAGTCTAAAAATCTAAGGCCTCTAAAAATTCAGAGGAAAGAGAAACTCTAATAGAAGATGTAGATCTCCGTAAAAACCCTAACCGACAAAACCATAACACTCTAGATAGAGTCTTTGGACACAATCGACAATGTGAAGGCCAAGATCTAGGACAAGGAAGGGATCTCACCAGACTAGCAATGACTGATTTTTGGGGGAAAGCAGATGAAGGATGGTCATATGCTTGTCGATTACAACATCCAGAAGGAGTCGACCCTGCACTTGGTTCTCCTGCTAAAAGGAGGGTGATAAACTGAAGCATACATCTTAAACACAAAATTCATTACGTATGATTAAACTATATGCATCTACATGAATGAATATTCTCCAGCCATTGTTTACAAGCTCTGTCTAGCAACGTCTCACGACCGAAATGATAAACTTTTTTGGAATCTTGTAGCCTTTGATCTCCACAAATCGATGGTGTCTTGTTTTGTTGCATGAAGCTGAGGATAAGGAGCCAAAAATATATATTTTCATCGCTTCATCTCTGCCCATCATAGAAGATGAAAAATGATGATGTATGAGCATTTGTATGATTAACGAGCTAAACCATTAAATAAAACTTATTTTGAACAGTAGGATATCCCAAGATTTTGGGAAAAAAATCCTACATTCTTCCACTTGGTCCATTTAGCCAACATCAATATAATAAGTAACAAGATATGTGAATCATAACAATAGGTCCTTTTATAACGAGTATTATCTTCCATGTATTACAATATATAAAGTCTTTCATTACTAGCCCTTAAACTTCATAAATAAATCATATGTTTATTCTAGGTCCAAACCAAATGATATTTCTTAAAACAATCAAATATACGTGCACAAAACCATATGAGAAAACATTAAATTAAATAAGCTTTCCGTTAAAACAACAAATGTACAATGAAAATCACATTATGGAACTAAGTCCCATTCGCACTACGTGATCCTTAAATCGCTTAGGTAACATGCCTTTATTTAAAGGATCAACAATAATCAACTTAGTGTTAATGTGTTCAATGACAACTTTCCTTTCCTTAACACGTTCTCTTATGGCTAAATACTTAATGTCAATATGCTTACTTCGACTTCTACTCTTGTTTTTTTAGCCATAAAGATCGTAGTTGAGTTGTCATAGTACAACTTTAATGAATTAGAAATTGAATTACCAACTATATACCTAGATATAAAACTCTTTAACCATACACCATGCAAGGTGCCTTTAAAATATGATATAAACTCAGCCTCCATTATAGAAGTAGCAATGCCAATGACATAAGATTCCTCACCTATATCTTTCATATCAAAATTCTTTGAGAGAAATTGTTTCATCTTATATAACAAACCTTTATCATTAGTTGCAAGCAAAATATCATCCATGTATAACACAAGAAAACAAGTCTTACTCCCACTGACCTTCTGGTATAAACATTGGTCCATTATATTCTCATCAAAATCGAAGGAAGTGATAACCTTATAGAATTTTAAATACCACTTCGAGGAGGTTTGTTTCAATCCATATATGGATTTATTAAGCTTGCTGACTAAATGGTTATCATCACTAGAGGAGAATCCTTTAGGTTGTTTCATGTAAACCTCTTCTTCTAGTTCACCATTGAGGAATGTCATTTTTATATCCATTTGATGGAACTCAAAATCAAAATGAGCTACCAATGCCATGATTACACGGAGATAATCTTTCTTAGATACAGGAGAAAATGTCTTCGTGTAGTTGATTATTTCCCTCTGAGTGAACTCTTTGGCAACAAGTCTTACCTTCTGTCTCTCAATGTTGCCTCATGAGTCTTTCTTTGTCTTAAATACCCATTTACATCCAATGGATTTCACACCATTGGGAACTCAATGAGATCCCAGACTTGGTTAGATGCTATAGAATCTATTTTATCTTTCATGACATTTTACCACAAGTCCAATTCCTTAGAACTCATAGCCTGTGAAAATGTTTAGGATCATTTTTAGCTCCACTGTTATAGTATGACTCTTGTAGATACACTACATAATCACTAGGAATTGCTAACCTTCTAACTCTAGTAGATCTCCTTAATGTTGTATCATCATCATCTTGAAGAACTTGTTGCCCAACCTGTTACTCAACAATTTCTTGTTGTTCCTTATTTACAACTTGATCTACTGAATTGGTATTAACAGCTTATAGAACTTTAGTAACTAGTTGTCTAATACCCGTTTCAACTTAAAGGGTGTGAATGACAATCAATCTATCACTTGAACTAGAGGGTTAAGCTTTATAATGGTCCTTTTCAAAAAATATGTCTTGAAATTGATCACTCTTGCTGATCAAGACATTTTCAAGAAATTTTGCATTTCTTAATTCCACAATCCTAGTGCTGTGAGATGGACAATAGAATCTATACCCCTTAGACCTTTCAACATATCCAATGAAATACTCACTAATGATCCTTGGGTCTAGCTTCTTCTCTTGTGAGTTGTAAAGTCACACTTCAGACGGGCATCCCCAAACATGTATTTTCCTTAAACTTGGTTTCCAACCCTTAAATAATTCAAAAGGTATCTTTGAGATAACCTTGGTTGGAACTCTGTTTAATATATACACAGTCGTCTTTAGAGTTTGAGTTCACAAGAACTGAGGAAGTTTTGTGTTACTCTCATACTTCTCATTATATCTATTAAGGTTTGGTTTCTTCTTTTTGCCATACCATTTTGATCTAGAGAACTAGGCATGGTGTACGAAGCAACAATCCTATGTTCCTAAAGAAGCTTCGCAAATGGGCCAGGTGTTTGTCCATTCTTTATGTATCTACCATAGTACTATCCACCTTTATCTGACCTCATAATTTTAATTAGTTTTCCACATTGATTCTCTATTTTAGTCTTAAAAACTTTAAAAACATCCAAAGCTTCATCCTTTGAACAAAGTAAGTAGAGATACATATATCGTGAATAATCGTCTATAAAAGTGATAAAGTATTTCAGATTATTTGTGTCCATATCTGGACAACAAATATTTGTATGTATGATTTCTAACAAGTTTATGCTCCTCTCTACACTTCTTTTAGACTTGGTAGTTTGCTTACCCTTAATGTAATCCACGCAAGTCTTAAAATCAGCAAAATCCAAAGTACTAAGTACCCCTTCATTTACTAATCTCTTAATTCTCTCAATGGAGATGTGTTGTAATCTACAGTGCTTTAATATGGAGGACTCCTCATTCACAACACATCGTTTTAACCCAGCAGTGACATGCATTAAATTATAGGCATCATCATCTTGTAAAAGAAAAACTTTGATGGTTTCTTTATATCAGATTGAGGAGGAATTTTGCCTTTTCCCTTGTTTTTGGCATCATATTGTCTTTTCTTTCCTAAAATAGTCAAATTCACCCTTTCACCCTTTTCCATCAACAACCTTTCCTCTTTATGCACACACATGGTCAACAGTTCATTGATTGACTACTTGTCCTTACGTGTGTTATAAGAGATTTTGAAAGGACAGTATTGTTAGGGAAAAGTGTATAGAATGTAATGTACGAGGAAAGATTATGATATGGTAACCTCTAAGGCTTTCATCTGAGTCGCTATGTCCCTCTTATGCATGATATGATCATGTACACCCCTTATGTCAGTGAACTTTATGGATGACAACTGAATAATCAAGGTGCTGACAAGCGCCTTATCAGATGTGGCAAATTTCTCATTAATAGCCTTGAATAGATCCTTGACTTTATTATGTTGTTCGACAAAACTACGAATACCGACAGATATTTTGGTCTTTATGAACATCACGGAGAGGTGATTATATCTCTCCCATTTTTCATAAAGAGCAGCAGTATCGAAGTTTTGGTTTCAATTATACTTGGTGGTTCATCTTTCCTAATAGCATAATCTATATCCATCCAACCCAAATAAAGTAGAATTCTCTCCTTCCACACCTTATAGTTGTTACCCCTTAATTTAGGAATTTCACACTTAATATCATAAATATTCACAGTCTGAGTAACTACAAGTTCAAACATATATGCTTATTATTTATAATTTGAGACCAATAATAATTCATACTTTACCAATGTAAATCATGCTTTTAATACATGAATATAGTGACATAAGGCTTACCTGTGGGCTAAAGTTCTACTCTATTAGATTCATCTATAACTTTATAATAAAACTATTAAATTATGTTCCTTTTCTTAATTCCTATAGGTAGATTAAGAAATATAATATGATATTTCATCCTAATTAATCATACAAATACTAAAAAATTCCTATACGTAGATTTTATCATATCTCGTATGATTTATTACAATTAACATTTTAATGTAATCTTAAAACTAAATACATAATCCTAATTAATCAGAGATGTTGTGGCTACTCCCAATTAATTAAAATCATATAGATCACCCACATAACATTAAGCTTAAGTAAAGGCTAAATATTTGCATCAAGTAATTAATAATTCAAATAAATCAAATAACAATGTACAAAATTATTTAATCTAATTTTGCATGTATAATGATCATAAATTTATACACAAAATTTTCAATTAATCTTATATAATTTATGCAAATAGTTAAACAATTATAACTTGCATGTCAAATTTAATTCAAATATTAAACATACAAATTAAAAAATTAATATTCAAAAAATAATAATACCAAAAATGATTTTATAATTAAAATCACAAAAAAATGGGTTAGGTGCTTCATTAACCCAACAATTAGTAACATTAATTGAATTAATTAATTAATTAATAAAAGGGCAAAAACATCATCTTCAACCTCTAGTTGAGTCGGTGTAACCCAGCTCCAACTCGAAGCAACCAGACACGCAACAGTTGCCGGAAGGATGAGGAGTGTAGTGATGGGATGATGACAACGAGCCGACGAACGTGACACGCCAAAAAAACCAAATCATATGACGTTGCATGGCTAGCAATGTTCGAAGGCCACCATGCACCGTCATCGTCGTCCCTCCTCCCTTCACCATCTTGTCACCAGTGGGTGCAACATGGAGTACCAAAATACAATTCCAACGTCCACTATGCACACAGACGTCGAGTTTTATCAACAACACACGCTAAACTCATACGGCAAAAATAAAAATGAGAAACAGAGCATAACAGAGGAGCATTTTCACAGACAATTCAGATGCAAGGCAGAGGCACGATAGGCTTTGATACCAAATGATAAATTGAAGCGTGCATCTTAAAGGCAATTCATTACATATGATTAAACTACATGTATGTTATATGAATGAATATTTGGCAAGTGAAAGCATAACAAAAAAATAATATACCTCTAGCCATTGCTTACTAGCTCTGTCCAACAATGTCTCAAGACCGAAATGAGAAAATTTTTGTTGAATCTTCTAGCCTATGATCTCTACAAGTCAATGGTGTCTTGTTTCATTGGGTGAAGTCGGGGATAGGGACCCAAAAATATATGTTTTCATCGCTTCATCATCTCTTCCCATCACAGAAGATGAAAATTGATGATGTATGGGCGTCTACGTGATTAATAGGTTAAACCATTAAATGGAGTAGATTTTGAATAGTATGACATCCCAAGATTTAAGGAAAAAATCCTATAAAGGGGTCGGGAAGAGGAAGAAGAAGACATACACAAAGCCCAAGAAGATCAAACACAAAAAGAAGAAGGTGAAGCTCCAGTTCTACAAGGTGGAAGATAGTGCAAAAGTGCAGAGGCTGAGGAAATAGTGCCCTAACGGGGAGTATGGGGCTAGGACTTTTATGGTCAGTCATTTTGATAAGCACTATTATGGTAAGTGTGGCCTCAACTATGTTTATCAAAAAGTTGGTGATGACTAATTTTAAGGATTTTTTACATTTTTTGTGGGTTTTGGAAATAATCATGTTTATGGGACTTGATTGTTGAACTTGGCTTAAATGTTCCCTAAAGTCTTATGCTAGTACACAATTGGAAGGGATAATGCAGATTTTAAGATGTATAGCTGTATTTGCCCTAGCTTTACTGTTTGCAATGTAGCAATTTTGCAATTTCTAGCCATGTTACTTTGATAAGCAATGGGTAAGGTAGTTTTGTGTCACGTCCTAAAAATAATTAATGGTCTGAAGCCTGATCAGGACCTAGATCTGTGAGAGGCGTGAGGTGTGTGGTGTAACCCAGATTTATGAGGGACATGAGGCGTGACCTCGGGCCCAGATCTAAAGAGAGCAAGAATCTGGGAGCGAGAGGCGACTGGGAAAGAACAGAGTAATAGGGAGTAAGAGTCTGGAAAATAAAACAAACGCGACTTAACCCAAATTTGCAACGTGACCTAGATTCAATAACCCTATTCAACAACAATAGAACGTGAGGCATGGTGATCCATCTCACTACTACCCACATAAGATCCATAGCAACTCCATGGTGTTTGTCTTAACAGAGGGACCTTCTCTATTGACCATGAAGATTGGGGAAGCCTCCCTCTTCAAAGATGAATTCCCAGTTTTCAGTAAAGAAGCCCTTCAAGGCTTCCCAGAAAGGCACACTATCAAGTCCCCAACAGAGGTGGAGGAAAATATGACGGATGGGTTATATCGTAAATTGAACCCTTAACACAATAAAGGAGCTCTACATCACTATCACAATGTTTTGAAAGATGGGTTCTTAACTCCTTCGATTAAACTTCTGAAGGTTGGAGTGAGAGCGTGGTTGTTATTGTTGGTCAGTTTCTTCTAGCCTAAAATACTGGCCTTCTTGACAGTTAATGCATGGGCTAAAGCCAGTTGGGGGAAGAAGGGGCTACAAAAGGTCATATTAAGAGAAGATGGCTTAAATTTTTTCAAATTTGCTGATGATTCTTGCTTGTCGAAGATAGTTGAATAGGGTCCTTGACACTTCGGTGACTAGCCGATATTTTTAGAGAAGTGGAGGCCGAGAATGGACACCGACTGAAGCCTATTCGAGGTCATCCCTATGTGATTTCATTTCCACAACCTTTCGATAGAGATCTAGATGGTTGCTAGTCTCAGTTATGTGGCTAGCTCCCAAGGTAAGTCAGTTTGTATGGATTCACAAACTGCCTCTATGGAGATAGGATAGGTTATACGAAGTTATGTATAGAAATTCCTAAGTGTGCGGTTATGCCTGATAGCCTCCCGATTTTTAGGTTAGGTGAGAATGGGGAGATGGAAAAAGTGGTGATTCTTATAAGCTATCCCTGGAACCCGAACAATATTATGAGGAAATGGGTTCCCACAGGTAGGGTTCTTCACTCAGGATGATAAGAGGACCTTAGCAAGGAAGTTAGATATGAAAAGAGTTGGTGGGAATCACTGATGTTTCTCATTATGGTCCTTCAGAGAAGGAGGGTAGTCTGCTGATTAATTCTAAAGAAAATCATGTTATAGTTGACAATGGAGAGGATTCAGCCTATGTGGAGATTGTTGTTGGTTCTTCACTATTGATGGAGGATGGGCAGATAGTTAATAATAATTTGTTGGACCCATTGCAAAAAGATAGGATAGTTAATCTTGTTGCTGGCAAGAACTTTATGTATTGTGAGGATCCAATTGTGCAGTTGGGGGTAGGAATTTTAAGATGATTTATTGTTCTGAGATGTCTCTTGTTAAGTCCCCTACTAGTTCTGGATTGGAAAAATGTAATGTTATGCAGGAACCTTCGAACCATGAGGTGTTTGACAAATATAGTGATTCTCTGGGTTGTGAGAAATCATGTGTACAGTTGCATGTTAAGACATTTAAAGTTGTTACAATTAGCCTCCTTGCAGAGGATGAAACTACTAGTGTTGTCACGGGTGTGCATATTAGTGCTGGCGATGTAATTACTGGTGATGAAGACAATGGTAATCAAATAGTTGGTGTGAGGACTGAACAAGTTGTCAAATATATTTCCCAGAAAAAGGCAACTCTAGACAATTATAGTGCAGAAAATGGGAAGAATCTAGACATTAGCACGAATGAGTTCACTTTCAAATATTTGGAGTATTGTCGGATTGAGTGGGCCAATATGTTGACTTCAGCTTCAACTGTTGGACAAACTGAGAATCAGAGACAGGGGATATAGAACAAACAGAGGACTGTGATACCCCACTAGCTGTAGTCCATGTCCTAGACATCTCTGGCGATTTTTGTGTGTAACCCAAATCTGCAAAAAGGAAATTTGCTAGGAAGAGATAGCAAAATCTCAAATATCAGAAATAGTGAATGAGTTTTCCCATGAAGATGAAACTTCAGTGGTGCCTGTATTGTTTCTTGCTGTCGTCTATTATGCAGATAATCATATTATCTTCCTTAGAGAGTTTTTGTTCTTAGGTCATATTGCAATATGATAGTAGTCTTAAAGTCTTGAACTCATTGTAAAGATTTAGTTTTAACTATAATAATATATTTTTTAATTTTTCAAAAAAATTCTGCAATTTCTACCATAGTTAGCATTTGATGACAATCATTTATAGTTACAATAGCTCAAATTGTTTTATGTACAACATTTTCTGCAAGTCCATCTTTCCTTAGTTTATATAATTTCAGAATTAGAGAAGCGGGTAATACATGTGCATAACGAATCTCATCTCTTTATAATCATTAAACTCAAGGAAGTTTACTTGTACATGATGATTAAAGAAAAAAGGAATAGCTTCTCCAATGAAAGTGTGTAGACCACTGTTTCTCGAGGAATTAGATTATGAGTATTTTCCTCTTTGGTATGAACAAGCATAACAATAAAAAACTGACTGGGTAATCATGAAAACTAGTAAGACCTGACAAAAGCATGAGTAAATAGTTTGGGGAAAATTGAGTTCTTTGCATTAACAATCATGACATATAATCCATAACAGGGAATATGAGCGATCGCCAGCACAAAGTACCTGCAAGGTATTCACAAAAATCAGAAAAGTAAATGATGTATGATAATTCTGCCAACAATGGGATTTGGCTCATACCACAAAGGAGCCCACGGTATATCTAGCTCGAGAAATGGGTATGGCCACCTGGAAGAGGTTCAGAATATGCGTTATTAGCTCTTAAAAAGTTTTTAAAAGATCAGGTTGCTTACCATGTGAAACCAGAGGCGTGAATCACCCATTGGAAAACAACATAAAAGCAGCTCCACTGCACGAAGTACGCAATCCGAAACCATGGAAATGGCTGAAAACAAGACAAATGAGGGAATCAGGTTACTTAATTTATATATAACGCTGAGCAATATGTCCCGATTGCTGAAAGTGGTGGCACTTACAAGGTCGTTGAGAGCAGTGTCTATCAGAAGAAAAACTGCGTTTAGAGTGTGCATGCTACCCATCAACTACAAAACACATATCAACCACTCAAGCCTAAGCGATAATACTGTCGATTTGTTTATAAATCATTAACAAAGCAACACGTCATTTCATGGAAATAAAATGTATTTTACGAACGCAGAAAAAGAGCACTTTGAGAGATGAGATCCAACATGGAAGCAAAGTTATAGGCAACATACGAGATACTGAATTCTCACCAAATCCAGTTGAAGATGTTCATTGGATCCAAACGGGACTATAATACACCAAAAAACAAGATCTGTCAGGATCACCGCACCTGCACTAGTCTGTTACAGAAAGGGAAAGGAAATTTTTAACATAAAAAAAAGGAAACAAAAACAAAAATACGTAAGGAAATCTGACAAGTGTGGCCTATTTCCTTGTGGAAACAGGGCAGTATTAGATGATCAAGCCAGAAATGCCTCAGCTATGTAACAGGTGCAATCAGAACAGAGGCATTCGTAGAAGTAGTGAATTGGGTTAACCTGATATATACTCTGCATCAGATGCCCCCAAAATCCAGCTCTTTGTCGAACAGCCTCCTCAGCATAGTGACTTTGCAATTTGACGGTACTCCTATTTTCCTTTGATCTGTAGGTTATGGAACTCAATATTCCAATCTCTTCCACATCTCTTTCTGTTACCCCATTTTCAGAAGAAGGTTGCGACGTAGAAAGGAAACATCCGTAAGTAGATATCACAGTGCCCAGCTGTGTGCAAATATCCACTAGACGTCTTCAGGAACCAAAAAAGTAAGCTATATTGAACCCTATATTTGGCACATCTATATACCAGCATCTGATTAAAAGGTTATAACAACTTTCGACTTACCGCGAAATACACCATAACCAATGTAAATGTCCACCTGCAGATCAACATTATATCCAAATTTGAGAGACCTAAGTACTCAGCATTCTCGAGTATAGTTTAAACATCACATCAGAAATGAAGTTTTTGGCAGGGGAGACAGTAACTAGCAATCATATTGCAAGGCATAACATTTTAGTTATCTCCTACTGATATTACTCATGTACAATTAATTAATTCAAGTCAAATTCTTAACATTGTCGATGTTGCCAAGTTTCTGAAGTAAAAGGTCAATGATGATGAGAGAAATATGACACATGATCTTACTGGGTGTAGAAATAGAAAGCAAAAGCTCCATCTATGGCCACAATCTCATAAAGCATAGGAGTCATGCAAATAAAAGCGACAAGTCTATAAAGGAGAAGCCAAAGAGGGTGAAATATGACACATGATCTTACTGGGTGTAGAAATAGAAAGCAAAAGCTCCATCTATGGCCACAATCTCATAAAGCATAGGAGTCATGCAAATAAAAGCGACAAGTCTATAAAGGAGAAGCCAAAGAGGGTTTAAGCATCTCCATCGCGGTCTCCACAAGTCATTCAAGTACACTGGCTCCGCTTTCAAATTCTTTACAGCATACAAGGCAAAAAGAGCCGGCCCCAAGAAAATTAGAGCGCAAACCGGCACTTGCCAACGTAGCCAATACTCAATACCATTTCCTTCCGAACTTGACATGTATACTAAACACCTAACCCAGTAGTATTGGTTTGAGAAATAAGAAGTCAGAGGTATGAATCAGGAACGTTGACCTTTTCTGCCTCCATTTTACATTCTGCTATCAGCTAACCAGAAGCAGATGGTTGTTGCGGTCGTTGACTTGAAGGTTGGGCTTTTTTTTAGGTTCGGGTTTTGACATTGATAAAGCCTGATAGAACTTTTGGTGGATATTTCAAAAAAAAAAAAAAACTTTTTGTGGATGTGTCATATGGGCTTTTGGCCATATTCAATTGTAGTCACGGACACAACAGAACAAGTTCCTACCTCATTAGACTTTAGACTAACAGATAATGCCAGTTGCGTTCTCAACTTGAAGGATACAAGACAAGGAAGTGTATTAACGGAGTTCGAGTCTTCTCGTTAAATATATTATCTTACACTGGACCGGACTACTATTCTCTACCTAAAGGATGTTTTCATAATGTAATTAGCTGCTCATTTCAAGCACATAACAAAAAGTTATTGTTTTACTCTCAGTCTTAAATAAACATTTTTATACAGGAAGCAAACATATTATATTGAACATACCATTATTGAGACGAATTAGTGTCTTGATTGGTAACAATGTTCTAACCACACAAAACTCAAGGAATGAAGAAGGAAGAAGGCAAATTAACAAAAAAAAAAAAGAAGGAAGAAGAAAGACTTCTTACTCAGTATAGTAAATAAAGACGTTGGGTCCCCAGTCCTTACTATCCAAGGTCAATAACACAGCCATGATCAGCAAGGACGTGAAACGAGTAAGTAGTAGCCATATTGGGCTCATATTTTTCCAGCAAGTAGTCCATAACTGCGACGAACCAACATGACTGCTGGGCAAAGCGTCGACGAAACCATCAATGTCCGATCGAACAACCAGGAGGCTATCGTAAAATGTATTGCTTTCACGTCTTGTTGCGAGTTCTTTTCTCCATAGCACCCACAAGGACCCGACGTAGGCCGCCACCACTATCCCAAAACATATGAAATCGTACCAGTATATGAGCAGTGCCATAGTCTAGGTCCTTGCTCGAGGAGTCAATTGCTTCGACCATAAGGAATACGAGCGAGATGATATCTAAACTTTGGTTGAAGGAATAGAAGTAGCTGGGGGTTTGATATTTGTGGACTTGGACTAGTAGTTTTGACTGCTTGGTTGGGGCAGTTACTGTTCTATCCTTTCTGATCATTAGCGAAGGTTGCCGAAAGAAAAAGGAAGGATACTCGAGCTGGCACCACGCCAACCAGCCATAAAATACAAAAAAAAATTAATAATAAATAATTTCATTTAAGCATATTTGAAATAGATATGAATTTTAATCTAGTTCAAAAACTATATACTATTACGTTCCATGTGAATCTGCCGAACTTAACAATAATTTTGTTTTCCTTTTTACTAAAACATCTTGCATGGGGCTTTAATTCCAATTATCAGAATAAAACTATATACTATTACGTTCCATGTGAATCTGCCGAACTTAACAATAATTTTGTTTTCCTTTTTACTAAAACATCTTGCATGGGGCTTTAATTCCAATTATCAGAATAATGAGGGTCATTAAGCATATACTACCAATTATATATATATATATATATAATTGCAAGGTAAGTGTTCAAGTCAATTTATACGTACTTTAATTAATCATCTTTTTAAAACGGAGAAAGTCAATATCAATTAAAAGAGAATAAAATTGAGGTGGATTATATCTTTTGAATGTAAGGTCTCCACTAAATTCTAATTTACAAATATACAGTTATAGCATCAATTTAAAATATATCAAGTAATTTCACAAAACTAATGCATCAGAACATTGGAGATTTAACTCTATCACGTTCCCAAATTTGAGGAGCACTTCAAGCTTGAATTCGAAGCAGAAATAGAACTTGAGCGAAATCCAACGCATACTGCAATGTGCTAACATATAAGATAGTCTTTTATCACCTTTAATTGTGAGAATACAGCTCGTATTTACTTTAATAATAACAAAATAAAATTGTTCTGTGATTCATGGCACTATATTTTTGCTATTATTTAATTATTTGAGTGGGCTAATGGACCATGGATTACTTAGCGTCGTGTCTATAAAAAACCTATGTTATATGATCATTGTTAAGATATTTTATTTTGGCATGATTTGCATTTTAAGATAGATAGTATATATGTTGGTTTATGTCCTATAGCCAATCGCTTTAGTTGTAGTTTAGTGACAAATTATTTAAAGGCACTCTTTATCTTGTACATGCTTAGATGTATATAATAAAGTCCATGAGATAATTATACATTGCAAATAAAATTATAATAAGATTATAATTATGAGATTCATATTGCATTTATGTATTATTCCTAAATGTTCCTAGTTATTATTATATTAAGATTGGACATTAATAGAATGGAAAAAGACTAGCACACGTTTTGTTTTTCCTTATAAAGAAAGTAGTCGATTTCATAGGCTAAAATATAAAGATATTTAAATAAACGTGTGCGTGCTTACTAGAAAACATGTTCACTGAACATACCCGATGTGAGAAATCTATTTGGAACATTACTCGTATGTCTATAGAATTCTCATTGTGATGATTGTCGAAGTGATCCTCTGACTTAAGGTCATCAATTTATCTTGTATGGGGATTGTTATGTTTTGATACTACTCGTGATCTATTTTATCAAAGATTGTTTAAACGGTAGTCATTGGATATAGCATGAACTATATGGAGATAGTTGAATGATCAAGATAGGATTTATCACCCTAAAGTAACTAGTGAGAATGTTCCGTTGTTCTCGATTAATATTAATTCAAGAAATCCTTAGGTAAGGTGGAATGATATTTTATAAACAGTTTACAAATATCATTAATTGAATTAATAGCTAATGGCGAAGAACTAATATAGTTGGACTCAAAATAGAGTAGACATTAATTACATACTCTATGTCTAATTAAAACAATGGTTGATGAAAGAATTGAATTATAAGGAAAAAATCATGTACGAAAGGTTAGTTAAAACCACTTTGATATTTCTAAATATTTGGGTGGTCATAATGTGTTGCTAGACGTCAATCTTCATCTATAATTATAAATTGTTTAATTGGAGAATTAAAGATAAATTAAAAGGAATTTTAATTTATTTAATTCTAATTATGAATTAGAATTATAATGTTGGGACCTGATTTTAAAACCGGAGCCCAATCGAAAAACAAAATCCTAAACGAAAACAGAAAGCGAAACAAAAAAACGGATCCTAAACGAAAGAATCGTAAGCGGAAACATAAGACAAAAGTCAAAGTGAGCGAAAGTCAAAGAAAGCGAATCGAATCAAAAAGCGAAGGAAACAAAAGAAAATCGAAATCTTAAGAAGCCATAGAAAATCGAAAGGCTCGGAAATCATAAAGCAGAAACAAAATCAAAAGCGGAATCGAAGGAACGGATTTACATAATCTCGAAAACAAAGAAAACAAAACGGATCAAATCACACCAAATTCCGACATCCGAAAACGCATACTTTAGAAAAACGTCGCGTTGGAAACCATACAACAAACTTAGTCTATTTACTCTATCCGAAATCGGTGTAAATTTTTTTCTTTTCTTTTTATTCAATCTCATACAAAGCAATTCAATTTTTCATTTGGAAATTCATCCTCAATCAAAAACTCAATTCATAAGATTCTTCTTATATTTCCCATTCTTTAATCAAAGCAAAATCAAATCTCCAATTGGAAAATTTATCCATCCCTCGATACATTTTATCCTTCATATACGAATCATAACCATTCATTTAAACAAAAATTCTTATTTTCTTTTGCCATCAAAATTCACACATGTTATAAACCAATCAAGTCATAAACAAAGAGCACTTAAATATTTTCAGCTCAGTCAACACAATTCATCGGACCTCCTGTTCGGAATTCCAACACAAACAAACACATTTATATACCTATAACACTTCAATAATTCTCAATCAATAATCAGAATCATCGGATCTCCTGTCCGAAATCCAAACACAATCAATCCCATTCATAATCATATGCAATTTCTATACAAAGCATAATTCACTTTTCTAATCTATATACACATCCATAATTCAGTTACATACTCCAAAAGAAATACATCACCAAACAAAAGTGGCATTTTCAAGCCACGATACAACATTAATCTCAAAATATGAAATACATAAGAATACATAAATCCCAAAATCCTTATTAAGAGTCTAAAACCTTATTCTTACAAATAAAGAACTTAACCCTACAACATATATACAAATGAACGGAGGTCTTGACTCGCTTTTATCCGCTCTCCTTCTCGCTACCTGGAGATGGGGATGAAAGGGGGTGAGCTTTACAGCTCGTGGATAACATATTTATAATAGAAAAATAAGCAAAAATCATTTTTTTCAAAACTTTTGCCATTTTATGGAAATTTCACAGTAGCAATTTTGGCAAAATGCTTATTTCTCAAACTTTTCAACTTTTTAAATCATTCATAATCAATTTCAAAAATTTTACGATTAGAAACCTCAATTGCTTATTTCTCAAAATTCTCAAAATTTTCACAATTCATGATCAATTTCAAAACATGAATGCAACACATTATAACACACATAAGCATATAACACATCACAAATTTGGTTTGAGTCGGTCTAAAAATAGAACGTACTGCACATTCCCGCATAGCGATCCTGTGCAGCCGTAAACAGAACGTACTACACCTTCCCGCATAGCGGTCCGATGTAGCCGTGAACTTATGGGAGTCCTTAACGGAGCTCTAATGTCACTAGCGGGCAGGCGGGCGAAACCTAGACAAGTGTACTTGATCCTCTTATGAGATCTAACCAAACCCACATAACAGATAGTTCACACTTGAAATCGGATTGCCCGAAGGCATATGTCTAAATCTAAATTTTC
>JANVCQ010000004.1:6195353-6208709 GCA_025531925.1 Erythroxylum plowmanianum
TGGAGAAGTTTGCACTGAAGGGAATTGAGAGGTCAGTTGAGAGAGCATGTTTCAGGGAGTGACAGTGTTAAGCCTAAACAGTTGGGTCTCGGATCCAACACCAGTTGGGCTCTGGAAACGGGGTCCAACATTTGTTGAACCAACAAGGTTACTGTAGCTGATAGCCCAGCCACCTCTTTTTTAAGTTCAGGAATTTCTTTGCACTTTCTTTAAGTTTTTCAATTTGAGAATCCATTCTGGTTTTGGGCATGAAATGCTCCGGGATAGGAACAACTCTAATATAAAAAATGATAGGATAAAAAAAGGTGATAGTTGATAAATGTATGGAGTAATGGTTAATATTAGATTAATAAATTGGAAATAGAGAAAAGGAAGGTGAGTTGTATTAATGATGAAAAACTTACTCAAATTGAATGGATTCTCAAATTGAATTTGGGTGAGTTGTATCAACATTCGAGAGGTTGCCTTCTCTCCCAAGACTTACTCAATAACAATAGATTCCCAATGATCATCAAACCTTTCCCTATCCCACTATTAATAATAGACTCATTAACAATAGAAAATAGACAACTCAGCAAATAAGACAAAGTAGTATAACAACCTACCATACATGACCCATATACTCTACTAATATTCCCTAACCAAATAACCATCATTCACTAACCTCATACGAGCCCATTAATTCGAGCTAGCCCTTTTGTAGCCATAATAATTTTTCCTTACATAGACAAACTTAATTGGAGGCCTATTAGTAGTAATAAAAATATCATAATTGATACAATAACAAGTTCTCTCTAGTATCCCACAAAAGGAAGCAATAATAATATCAAGAATACAACAATTTTTGGCAATAACATCAATAACAATAAGAAGAGAAATCAACAAGAGAGTTTGCAAAATCACCCAGAATCACACTCTTTAAAACAACCCAGGGAGATCACCAAAAGGTCTCTAAATAGCAAACCGACCGTTGGATATCAAGATCAATGTGTGTTCTACTAGTTTTCAAAGTTTCAGCCCAATCGAACCATGTTTCACTATCCAATCATGACTTTGGTCAAAAACTGCTCGATGATGAAATTTCAAGATCCCAAATGTCAACCCAACTTTGACCACAAATCGCTAGAAAATTAGAACTCCGATCATGATTCTAGCCTTGGATATGAACAACCACCAGTGTAGAGTAAGCCTTCAAAGTTTGAGCTCGATCGAATCATAAACAACCATCCAATCAAGGACTTAATCAAAAATATTTAAAAACTCACTCACTCACTAGTGTTTTCTCTCTTTATCTCCCTTACTATTGTTTTATTAAATTACACGATCCAATACCCTTAAAATCAGCTCAGTCCCTCTCTCTTTTCATACAACTAAGACAAGAATAAAACAAAATTAAATTCAAACAAACTCAAAAAATTCACAAAACAAATAACCACTCAAAGACTCCTTTTTTTCAATTATAGATGTCACGTCAAATATGGAAGGTTGACCAACAAATCTCCCCATCTCAACATATTTGGCTAGCTAGTTGGAACAGACTGCCATCCCTACAATTAACTTGCATGTCTCAAACTTTCCTCTTGGTAGCGTCTTTGTCAACATAATGGAACTATTATCGTCAGTGTGAATCTTCTTAAGTTCAAACTCCTTAGACTCCAATGCATCTCAAATCCAATGATACTTGTTAGATTACTGCTCTAAAGGCAATCACCTTTAACACTTTTGTACAAACTTTATTTTGATTAATAAAGCGAAAGGTAATTTTTCATTAATTCGATGTTTGTTTATTTATGAATTGATGTCGATCTTAAATCGAATTAATGAAATCCATGATACAAAACATAACATGAAGGAAATCATAATGTGATCATGATAATGAGATTCCTATCATGTGCAATTATGTTAGTATCTAAATTATTCTTAGTCATAGGATTAATAAGACAGGACATTATTAATCTAGATAGACTAGCACATGCTATAATCCTTGATTTAATCAAGCAGTGGATCTCACAAAATGTAAGCATGAGATGTTTAGAGTTAACATGTGGATGCTTACTAATAGTAGTAAGTACATCGAATGACTTGCTATAAGATTATCATATGGATGATTTATCAAATGTCAATGATTAATCTCATCATAGCAATGGTGCAAATATCCTTAGACTTGAGGTACTCAAGGATATCTTGGATATTGATCATATGCTTTGACATCATTCCTTGTTACCTCAAGACGAGGTTGCTCATAGAGTGGTGATTGGGTACAACTATTGGTATTTGAAGGTAAGTGGGTAACCAATAAAGAATTCACCACTCCTGATATAAGGAGATGATACTCACGGCCTCTTGTCGTGGTCATTCCTCAGGAGTCTCTGGGTAGAGCAGTTCTGTGTCATTAAAAGAGTCTTCAATGACATATAGAGTAATAAGATCTCAAGACAAGAACATCACTTGGACTAAATGTGACGTAGTCAGTCTCGTGGGAGTTGACATATAGCACATACTCTAAACCAAGTGAGGTATAGAATGGTGAAGGGATGAATTGCACGGTAATTGACTATGGAAAGGTTCCTAAGTCAGATAATTAACTATCGAAGAGTTCGTGTGTTAATCCACTTATATTCTAGTAAATTGGCATCATGAAACCGTTCATGATTTGCTTGAATTAAGAGCTAATTCAAGTGGCATAAAACCTTCCATGATTTTATCGGATTAAGAGTTAATTCAAATGCCCAAAACACATAAAAGATCGAAGGCAAAACAAAGTGTGCATGGCTGTCAATGAAGTAGGCCACAATTGTGACCGAAGGCTTGGCAGTCAATAAAAGATGATACATAAGTGAGTTCTTCACTTTTGTTCATCAAAACTAACCAGTCAAAAACACAATTAAGTGAGAGGATAAGGGGTCCAAAAATGTTCTGGAGTTAGAGAGAAGTGTATTAAGTCTTGTTTATGCAATTTATGTAATTATTGCATAAATCAAAGCGTATGCAACATAATCTTGATCTATCTCTACATTTAGGAATCTACTTGAGCTCATCTAGTTTAGTGCTCTAACCACCCTTACACTATATTTCTTCTTCATCTTTGCGTGTTCTTGAGTGATCAAGGAAGGGTTTGGTGTTTGCAACAACCCAAACAAGGAGAAGAATCAAGAAAGGGGGATAATTAAAAAGGTACATGTACCAAAATTTCATGTTCATATATTATGAGTATGCAAGCATTTAAGTTTCTGGAATTTTGGGGATGTCATGCAATTGGAATTTAGATTCTGACATTTATGTTGCCTAGTTGTGCATGTGATGCATGAATACGTGGCTACCTAACTGTAACACCCACATACCACCTGGGAGGATATGTAGATGCCACACAAAATAGTGTTGAAATAATTCAAAACATGCTACAACATTTCCGGAAACTTAAGTGACTTACATTTGATTTCATAAGTTGGATCATATTCAGAACATAACATACACATGGTACTTATCACATACAAGCCTTCAATCCAAATCCAACCTATATTAAGGTTATTACAAACCATCAAACAAAATACAAATTCCAATATATTAAATTACATTAAATACAACTCAAAAACAAACAGAACATTTCCAAAATAAAACACATTCTCCTTGGCCACTGTGATTGTCTCTGTCCTAGTCTTTAAACCTTCTTATCAGAACCTACACGGAGGTAAAACCATCATACTAAGCATAAAGCTTAGTGAGGAAATAACTAAACAAGATATAAATTGGCGATTGTTTCTAACTGTCATCTAACATTCGCATATACAGAATCAAATCACATCTCAAGCAATCTTTACTTTTTCATATTAAAGCACAATCTAAACAATATGTATCTCAAAACAGAATATAACTTATCAAAACATGATATATTGGCTTCAGACTTACAAGTATCATAATAGAATACCACAATATAATAATAGAAATTTAAAGTACCAGAATAGAACTTGACTGTATCAAAACAGTATCTGATTATATCAGAATAGAACCTAGTTATTTCATAACAGAGCTTGATTATATAAAAAATGAGCATGTAATAAAATACAAAACAAGTTAGCCTGCTAATACTTTTAACATAAGTGGGTAACGGGACCAGAACAGAAGATACTCATGTTTGGTATCTAAAATAAAAGAGACTTAAATCCCTAAAACAAAAGATACAGAAGTGTCTAAAATTAGAAGATACCAGACTGTCTAGCACAGAAGACATCAAAGTGTCTAGTCACAGAGGACACCTTTGTGTCTAGTTACAAAAGGAACCTTAGTGTCTGGTTACAGAAGCAGCTGCAGACCCTTTTAGGCATGCCTACTTACCCACGACTAGGACTTAGCAGTTTTAAAATAAAACATTTCAGATTTCATAACCACATGCAAAAGATGTAGTGCATAACATATGTCTTTATTCCATTTTTCTCAAATTGAACATAATCTTTCATATCCAACAACTTAATATACTTTATGAACATAAACATTTGCAATAATGTACCAATAAATACATTATGTATTTACACATTACATATAATTACACAAAGTCCCAATTTATAAACAATCATATTCAATTCGCATCACATAAATACTTTGGAACACATTTGTGTTCATAAGGACACATTCATCCTTAAACACACCATACATTTCAACATTAGACACATTATTTACTAACCACACATTCCCTAAGTAATTACCTCAATTAAGAATTCATAACTAAATTAACTTTTACTCAATTAATCTAGCCTCAATTTAAGCTCATTTCACACGTTAAACAAATGTATAAATATATATATATATACATAGATACCATCCAAGTAGTTATGAGACCAAAGAACAAATCCCTCAACTGAAATATTAGGGCTTACACCTTCCATTGATATGGCAAGAACCAGAGTTCTTTTAGAGTTGGATTGTTGGACAAAGCCAAGCCTGCTCTACACAAATATGTTCAAACCATGAAAAATTAGATTTCTAGATTGATAGGTTGGTCTTAACTAGAAGTGTTGATTTATTGGGCAAACCCAAGGTCAACATAGATAGAGGGGAAGTTGGGTTGTATACATTGGATGTATACAAATCAATAGTTGATAACCTAATGAGTGTGGTAAATAAACAGTTGATGGCATAAGTCGATAGTTGCATAACTGAATATAATTGGTATGAATGATACCTACCGATTGACCTAAGGTGGCTTGTTGGACAAACCCAAGGTCATTATTAACGATATTGGATATCGACCCAATAGAAAAACTATAAGTTTTCTCAAATTCGTAGTGAGGGCTATGGATTTGGATAAAAATAATGGGACCTATAATACAAGTGATTAAAGTCCTTATCGATATGCATTAGCGTACATTCTAATACTTTCTCTCATTCTTCTAGGTTATTGAATCGCCACAATGTCTTCATCCAATGTGAACCTGCGTTCTTTATTAGACTCCAACAAACTCATATGACCTAACTTCTTAGATTGGATATAGAATTTGAGAATTGTTCTCAAATATGAGAAACTAAGATATATCCTAGATGAAGCACTTCTCGATCCCCCTGCTGTTGATTCATCTAATAAGGATCAGAAAGCTTACAAGAAGTTACTAGATGATAGTGAGTTAGCTAACTATATAATGCTGGCCTCTATGTCACCAGAACTACAAAAGCAGTATTAGGCTATGGATGTTCATACCATAATCTACCATATAAGGGAAATATTTGATGAGCAAGCTCGGTTTGAAAGGTTCAAGATCTCGAGGTTGCTTTTCTGCTCTAAGATGGTTGAGCGATCATATCCAGTATGGATACATTAAGAGGTTAGCTAGTTTGGGTTTCGTAATGAATCATGAATTAAGTGTAGACTTAATTCTGACTAGTTTGACCAATAGTTATTCATAGTTTGCGCTTAACTATCAGATGAACCAAATATCTACCTCAATACCTGAGCTGATTAATCTACTCAAAATAGCTAAGCAAACTATCAAGAAAGACAATAAGGCTATGATGATGGTGGACTCTCCTTTTGTTTCTTGCAAGAAGAACTAAAAGAAGAAGAAGAAGTCTAAGAAGACAGTGGGAGGTGTAGCTAAGAAGAAGGCAAAGAAGACTACATCAAAGAGGACATGCTTCCATTGCAACAAGGAAGGACATTGGAAGAGGAACTGCTATGCCTATATGGAGTTATTGAAGTAGAAGAAGGCATTAGATGCTCCACCGTCTACTTCAGGTATGTTATTTGTCATTAAGGTTAATGATGTGTTAATATGTAAGGTATTAGGGACAGTAGACCGCTTAAAAAGGGAGAGATGGACCTACGTGTCGGAAATAGAGTAAGAGTTGCTGCATTAGTCATAGGAACCTATGTTTTGTATCTTCCTAGTGGGCTAGAGTTAATTTTGGATAATTGTTATTATGTACCCGTTGTGTCAAAGAACGTTGTATATGTTTTATGTCTTAATAAAGAAAGATTTCATTTAACTTTTTTAAGCAATGGTTGTTCAATTAAGTTGAATTAAATGTTGAATGGCACTGCTACATTGTGCAATGGTATTTATATATTAGATATGTGTAATCTAATTTTAAATATCAATGACAATAAAAGACAAAAATGAGATAACTTAAATTCATCTTACTTTTGGCATTGTCAACTTGGCCATACAAGTGAGAAACACATAGCTAAGCTACACAAGAGTGGTAGCTTAGGGTCATTTGATTATGAATCATATGACATATGTGAATCTTGCTTATTAGGAAAGATGGCTAAATTACCTTTTAAAAGAAAGGGTGAATGAGCGAATGGGTTATTAGACCTAATACATTCTGATGTATGTAGTTAAATGTCCATTCATACCAAAGGTAGTTTTATGTACTTCATTACCTTTATCAATGATTATTCACGATATGGGTATATGTATCTAACAAGATACAAGTCTGAAGCGTTTGAAATGTTCAAACAATTTAGACATGAAGTAGAGAAATAACTAGGTAAAAGTGTCAAAAGACTTCGATTAGATTGAGGCGGTGAATACTTGAACAAGGAGTTTCTATCTTATCTCAGGGATAATGGGATTGTATCCCAATGGACTCCACCTTACACACTACAACATAATGGTGTGGCTGAAAGGAGAAACCGAACCTTGTTGGATATGGTAAATTCAATGATGGGTTTAGCAAATCTACTAAAATCCTTTTGGGGTCATAGATTTAAGACTACTATTTATGTGATAAATAGAGTCCCTTTAAAAATGGTTGATATTACTCCATATGAGATATGGACTAATAAAAGATCCTATCTTTCTTATATGAAAGTTTGGGATTGTCTGGCATACGTAAAGCGGATTCAATCAGACAAGCTTAAAGCGAAATTTGATAAATGTCTGTTTGTAAGATATCTTAAGGAAACAATTGGATACCAGTTCTATAATGCTTTAGAGCAAAAAGAGTTTGTCTCAAAGCATGTTGTCTTTTTGGAGAAAGGGTTTCTTATAAGAGAAGATAGTGGGAGCAAAGTTAAACTTGATGAAGTTCATGATACTCAAACAGATGCAAATCAACTACCTAAACCCGAGATTGTTGTTCACAGAGATGAGACAACAGTTGAACCTTCTAACACACAAAATGTTCATATGTCAAGTAGGATACGCAATGTTCCAGAGAGATATGGATTTCTCGTAAGTGAACAAAGTGACATATTACTCATAGAGGACGATGAGCCTACAACCTATGAAGAGGCTCTAAAGAGTTCAGAATCTAAAAAACAAGTTCAAGCTATAAAGTCCACAATGGATTCCATATTTGAAAACCAAGTATGGACTTTGGTTGACCCACCTAAAGGGCTAAAACCCATAGGGTGCAAGTGGATTTTCAAGAAGAAAACCAACATGGATGGTAATGTGATTACCTATAAAGCGAGGCTAGTCGCTAAAGGTTATTGTCAAAGACAAGGAGTTGACTATAACGAGACATTTAACCCCGTAGCCATGCTTAAATCCATTAGAATACTCCTAGCCATTGCTACTCATGATTACGAGATACAACAAATGGAAGTGAATATGACTTTCCTAAATGGAAACCTAGCTAATGATGTGTATATCATTCAACCTGAGGGCTTCATATCCAAAGACAGAAAAAAGGTATGTAAGTTTCAGAAATCCATTTATGGATTGAAGCAAGCATCTAGGAGTTGGAACATCCGATTTGATTAGACAATCAAAGAGTTTGGTTTCTCACAAAATCCTGATGAACCTTGTGTGTATAAGAAGGTTACTGAGAGTGCTATCATATTCCTTATGTTATATTTAGATGACATATTACTAATAAGAAATAATGTCTCAAGTTTCCAATCAAACAAAATTTGGTTGTCCCAGAATTTTTCCGTGAAAGACATTAAAGAAGTGACTTATATATTGAGAATATTCAACCACATATTAAGAACATATCACACATTTATGAGAACTAACCCAGAGCCATTACTAGTCAGTAAACACACGTCACTACTACCAATAGCTCTAGTCACACCATCATTACCCATTCTTACAGGACCATAATCACCATATCTGTAATAAGAGAAGAAATCCTTATGCGAAGTAGCATGTACAGGAGCACCTATGTCAATCACCCAACTAGTACCTTGGTTGACAACATTAACCAAGTCGGCCTCAACATGTAAAAGAAGATCCTCAATAGTGGTTATGACTTACTGTTTATTATTGTCACCATCATCACCATTATGCTTCTCTTTGCCCTTGTTCCTCTTATTCTCCATTTTCAGTTTCCTACATAATTTCTCAACATGCCCTTTCTAACCACAATGATAACATCAATATTAAAATATTTACCTCATGACTTGCTTCTGTTTTTATCTCTATTCTTCGGACCTCTACTATGACTTCTTCCCTATTTTCTATAACATGGAATTTTGTACGTGAAAAGAATCCTTGCGCCTTTCTTCTTATCTCTTCATTCAAGATTGCAATCTTAACTGAATCCATATTCAAGGAAGTTTTAGAACTTGCGAATGAATTTGTAAGTGAGCTCCTAAAAGTCTCCCAAGAATCTGACAAAGAACCAAAAAACATTAAAACATACACATCTTCCTTAAACTTGATGTCTGTACCTACCAATAGGTTAATGACCTTGATATTTGTTTATGTAATCACACATCAGAGTACGATCTTGGTATCTCAAATACATTAGTTGCTTTATCAGGTACATTTTATTGTTCTCTATCTTGCTAGTATATAATTATTCTATCTTTGTCCACAATGTGCGTGCATGAGTTTCATTAACAATAAGGTTATAAACGTTGTCATCTACCCATTTTATAATAATACCATATACCTGCATATGGAGCAAATTCCATTCATCCTCACTTTTACCTTTCGACTTTTCAATGGCAAAGACAAGATCATGGCAACCTTTGACAAAGAGTAGATCCTCCATTTTACCTCTATAAACATGATAATCGGAGCCATTCAAACTCACCATCCTGCCTGTATTACCTTCCATGTTTACCATAAGATAATAAATGCACCTAAAGCTGAGATCTTTGATACCAATATGATGCAAAAACATCAATGGATGTATTGTAAGTGGCCCACAAATTAGTTGATACAATAGTGATGTGTTAGTTACAACTTCAGATATAAATTAATTCTCCCTACTTGTATAAACCTTTAGGAAATAATAAAATAATATAATAATATAATGTAGCACACAATAAAATCAACACTACGATTTACGTGAAAAACCTCCTCGATGTGAGGACTAAAACCCATGGGACTGAAGTCCAGGCAAAATGTCCACTATCAACAAATACTTGGTACAACAACAAGTTCTCTCTAACATCCCACTAGAGGTAGCAACAATAATATCAAGAATACAACAATTATTGGCAACAACATAAACAACAATAATAAGAGAGTTTATAAAATCACCCAAAATCACACTCTCCAAAACAACCTAAGGAGATCACCCAAACGATCTCCAAATAGCAAACCCATCGTTGGATATTAAGATCAACGAGTCCTCTACCAATTGTCAAAGTTTTAGCCCAATTAAACCATGTTTTGCCATCAGATCATGAGCTTAATCAAACTTTGACCACGAATCACCAGAAAATCAGAACTCTGATCATGATTCTGACTGTTGGATATGAACAACCACCATTTTAAAGTAAGCCTTCAAAGTTTGAGCTCAATCAAACTACAAATGACTGTTTGATAAAGGACTTAATCAAAATTGTTTAAAAACTCTCTCTTAGTCATTAGTGTTTTCTCTCTTCAACTCTCTCACTCTTGTTTTATTAAATTATACAATACAATACCCTCAAAATCAACTCACTCCCTCTCTCTCTTTATATAGCAAAGCAAAAAATAAAACAAAAATAAATTCAAACACCCGACAAACTCACCAAACAAATAACCACTCAAAGACTCTTTTTCAATTGCGGAGGCTGCGCCAAATGTTAAGGGTTGACCAACACAACTGTCTCTAACTTGCCTACTGCTCCTTCCACTTCCAAAGGCACTGTGAAACAAATGGCGTAGAAGTATGTTTGAATGCCTCACCATCAGTACCCTACTTGCTTTTTAGTAGATCAAGCCTTGTCTACCAAATTCTATTCTTCGATAGTTCAACAGAGATGGGACACTCTCGCCTTCACCGGATTGTTCTTGACAATCACATTAATCTCGCTAAATATAAATAGTTTAATTTGGATACTTTGTTGAATGAGAGACATTTATTAAATATTGTGTTATTGTCATAATATTTTGATGTTGAATTAGTTCAAAAATTTTACTTTAATTTGGATAAAGGTGTGATGGATGATACACCTTTGCGTTTTCATATGGTATATCTGAGAGGGAGGTTATTTAAATTTGATCCTGATTCGCTGAATGAATTTTTAGGGTTTTTCAATTTAATTAGGGATCAGTCGTATATGGATGGCTTTGTTATGAGTAATGATATATTGGCTAGCATTTTGACTAGTGGGAAATTGTCCTCTTAACTGTCTACTACTGCACTCTATGCTCTGATCTATCACAGAAGCGTTTTGTTATTCATAAACTTTTGTTAGCTATATCAAGTACCCATACTGTGACTGTGTATCCTGCATAGGCCAAGTTTATGTATGCGATAGGTGTTGATGTATGCCCTACGAGCCAATTATAAAATGTACTCTAATTTATCAGTTGTGATTTAGGTAGTGTCGCATTCCGACCTTATTTAATATTGGGTAGTTATAATGTCTTGCTAGAGACCGCATATAACCTGTCGGCCTAAAAGAAGTTTGGGCCTCTTACTAATATTGAATAAGCCTATAGGGTCACACACCAAGCAGATTGAACATTCATTGGGCCTTAAACAGATTTGGGCCTTGGGCCTTAGGGTTGGGCTTTGATGTAACACCCCATGTTAGGGATTAGAAAATTAAGGAATTCTAGTACATCATTTGCTTTGCATAATTGAGTATTCGTTAATATGTGCATATGAATTTTGACATATACAAATAATTGTACATACATTCATTGACATTTTTCCAAGTGTAAATGATTTTTAATGTGATTAAAGTGTGAATTTTGGATTAATTGTGTTGCAAATTTTATTTTGTGATATAGTTATTATTTCAAAATTTTGGTGAATTTTAGGAAAATTATCGAAAATTTGAGGTATTTTAGACTAAGAAAAATATTGAAATAAGAGACAAATAGAAGTATGACAATTGTATTAGAAATTAATTAACAAATGGTCAAATTATGGAGTGACAAATGGATAAAATCATGTGTGACATTTGAACCTATAACTATGAGACAAAAGGTAGCTTATCTAGTGGACAAGTGGAAGACATGCAATGTGTTAAAGCACTAATGAAACACCTAGGCATTAAAAAATAAAATAAAATATGTTTCTGCAGCTATTTCCCTTTGGTTTCACCAAAACTATCTAGACCATCTTCCTTCTTATTTGCTCTCCTCATTTCTGGAATTTTTCTGAAGTATAAACCAAGTAAGTAATGCTTTAAGTTTTATGATAGTGTAAATGATTTCTATTGAGGTTTTAATGTTTGTAACTGAATGCATGCATGAATGGTGTATATTTTTATGCTTGGGGAGTGCTGCATATGTAAATGGTGTTGATGCATGTGTGGGTGGTGAAAGAAGAAGCAAATACGGTGATTGATTAACAAGATGAAGGATTATAGTCATTGGAATATGATATATGCAGTATTTTAATGAACATACATCTGTATTTAGGGTATAACTTGATATGTGAATATCCAAATTGAATGGAGTTTGGTTTATAGTAAACTAGAGACATAGAACTACATTTTTCATGTAAGAATCGAATTCAAAATATGCCCTTAAAAGACTGGAAATTTGGCTTGAAGTTGAAATTGGTGTTCTGTCAAGGAATGAAAATAGTCTGTAGACTTTTTATTATAACTTACAGGATACTGAACTAAAATGCATGATATTGGTTTCATTAGACTTTTAAAACATTTAGGAACATTTTATTAGTAGAATATTTTGCCTAAACATCCCATTGTCTAGGTCAAAATGGTCATACAAATCTGACCTGAAATATATGTAAGATAAAATTCTAAAAAATTGATAGGATTATGATTGAATTTATGAAGATGAAGAGGCTTAAGAAAATTGATTAGAGTTTGATGATTTTATGAAAAACAAATTGGTTTTTTAATGAGTATAGAATGGTGATGTGTTTGTGCTAAAGTGATCTAGAAAAATTGAAATGAATTTAGTGTAAAAATGGAAGTGAGTTTCAGATGAAAGCCTAAAGGTTATTAAAAGGTTATTGTTTTTATTGAACATGCTTCTATATTTTGCTTATATTTTGATCTTTAGATTTCCAAATGAGTTGATTCTTGATTCAGATTAAACCTGAGACATAGGTATACAACTTTCTTGAAGAATTTAAATTTTGATTCTGCCTCTAAGACTATCAAAAGTGGCATGTAATTGAGTATTGTCTTAGGCTATAGCACTACAAGGGACAAAAATCATATCCTGTGGTTATTGAATAAACTGTATTGATGTAGGCTGAATTTGATTGAGGTGTCCTCACCATCTCTTAACTTTAAATTGGTATAAAGTTTGTAATTTTTGGATATTGGAATTGAGAGTTATGAGGTATACAACCTGGAAGCATGATCATGCATTAGCCAAATTTTCAAATGTACACATTCTATGGTATTTTGAGCATAACTCATTGAATACTAAACCAAATTAGATGAACTTGGTATCATTGGAAACCTAATACAAAGAGGGAAAACTTTCTAGAAGGAAGTATTACCTAATTACCTCACCTTCCTGATGAGAATAATTGAGCAAAGTG
>JANVCQ010000004.1:6208809-6228624 GCA_025531925.1 Erythroxylum plowmanianum
GAGGTATTGATTGATGAATGTGATATTGAAGTGCTACTTACCTTACTTTGTTCTACTTGTTGAATTTGATTTATGCTAATTGTTGGCCCCCACATTCTTTTTCTTGAAGAATAAGTATGATTTCATTAATTATGAGGTCTTTATGAAAGTTTGTGGAGTTAATTATTATGTTGATGTTAGAAAGATTTTATGATAGAGGAATCAATGAATTGAAGTGCTAAGGTTATAAGAATATTCAATGGTGTTTTTGGCAAGACACTTAAGGTTAAAGAAACCTAAGCTTATAAGGAAGGGTAAAATGGACATTTTGGACTCATTAAGGGTAGAAATGGAAGAAGAAATGTTGGCATGTTATTTTAAGAAAGGGAAAAACGAAAATAGGAGAAAAAAAGAGAAATAACAAATTAGAGAGAGAAAGAAGAGAGATTTCGATGGTAGAGAGAAAAGAAGAGAGTTGAGCCAGGGTTTCTTCATTTCTTAGCTTTTGAGAGAGATTTTGAAGTGGTTCAAGAAGAGAAAAAGGTAGAGGAAAAGAAGAGCTTCCATTTGAGCCAAAGATCTTTTCATTTGCTGAAGAATCAAGGTAAGATCATTTTTAATCTTTTGAATTTTTGGAAGGATTTTAGTTCACGAAGTTTAGAAAATACATAGGTTTAAGTATTCTAGTTCTAATTTTAGTGATTGTGCTTTGTGAGATTTTCAATTGAAACCCTATTGAGTGGGATTTTGTTATTATAGAAGGAAATCAAGAAAGGCAAGAGGAGTAAGAGAAGAGACATTTTGAGCATGTCTTTAAGCAAGGAAATCAAGGTGGGTATATGTTTATAATAGAGGAAATAAGCCACTAATGTTTTCTTTGAATAAAAGAAGTTTAATGATTTTAAATTACATCATAGGTGTTGCATTTATTGCTTTTGAATGATTTGAGAAATTGCAACATGTTATTATATGAATTGTGTGGTGATTTATGAAAAGACTTTGAAAGTGATTTTTGAAAAGATAACATATTTATGAAATCATGTTTTCAAAATATCTCATGTCTATGAAAAGTCAAGATTCGGAAAAGGGCCATTTTGGCAATATGTTTACAAGATGTGAAATGCATGATTATGTGGGTTTATGGTGGTCCCCTAAGTTAAGTCAAGTGCACTTTAACAAAAAGTTTCTTCCGCTTGCCCGCTAGTGGCATGGAGCTCCTTCATAGACTCCCATAAGTTCACGACTATGCAAAACCATTATATGGGATTGCATTAGTACGTTTTGTTCACGACTACACAGGACCCTTAGGGGCAATGTGTAGTACGTTCCGTTTTGGATCCGCTCAAATCATTCTAATGTGTCTATGATCTGTGAACAAGTTTAATGCATTCATGATTTATGAATTGTGAATTTGACTACATGATGAGAAATTGAGAAACCTGCATTTTATGAACTCAATGAAAATTTTCTGTGATAAGTAAAATGTTTTCAAAGGTTTTACTTATTTTTTTGTTATAAACTATTACCCACGAGCTTTCAAGCTCACCCCCTTTTGTCCCATCTTCAGGTGATAGCCAAGAGATCAAGTGATCAAGAGCCTAAGGGAGTTTCTCCAAATTTGCTAAATTTTGTATTTTGAGTTGGTTTTGGAAAGCAACAAGTTTGTTTGTTCAAGAATCTTTTGTAATTTGAGATTTTGAGATGATGATGTAATATGGCTTGGAATGCCATTAAAGATTTGTAAAACTTTATTATTTTGATGTTAGTGAAATATGAATGGTGTATGGATAATGTGAGTTGAAATTAGATATATGTGAAGAAGCTATCAATTTGAGATGATGATTATGGAACATAAATTGTTGACAAATATACATAGTAGAGATACATATAAATAAGTGAGATGTCATGGAAAGGAAGATAGGAATTTATGACTGATCGGATGTAGTTAAAGGTGATGAGACAAATGAGTTGAGATTTAAGAGTTTAATGAAGTCAATTTGGTAGCTGAACGGTTATGCTCAAGACATCCCAAATTTGCACAATGTAAAATTCAAGTCTTCCATAGGGGAAGAATTCGTGTTCTGACTCTAGGGGAAAAACTTGACTAATTGTGGTGAAATTAGTTAAAGTTGTCTTCTAGAAAGTTGTATATTATCTTTCTAGCTTTCCAACAGTATATAGTATGAAATTTTTGGACATTAGAATCGAAAGTTATGATACTTATAAGTGGAGATGCTCAGGAGTGTATTCTGCTTCATCTCAGGTTAACCTTTTGCTTCTTCTTATGTTGACAAAAACATCTTCTGGTCCAAATTTGACCCTCTAGATGATAGAATCTGTCTTTAAGATCTTCATTAACGTTGTAGATATTAAAATCCTCTTTTGAATCATCTAAAGTACACCTCAATTCGAGTTCCCTAGAGAAAGTTATGACCATTTTTTCAATATGTCTGTCCCTTCATCTAAGTTCATCTGATCCTTTCGTCCGGTCCCATTTTGTACCCTTTAGATGATCGAATTTGTCTTTGAGGTCTTCATGAAAGTTATATATCTCAAAATCTTCTTTCATACCATATAAAGAAAACCTTAATCCAATATCTATAGAGAAAGTTATGTTAATTGTTCCAATTCGTCTGACCCCTTCATCTGGTTTCATCTGACCCTATCGTCTGGTCCACTTTTGACCCTCCATATGATAGAATTTGTCTTCAATGTCTTCATAAAAGTTGTATAACTTGAAGTTATGTTTCTAACCATCTAAAGAAAACCTTAATAAGACATCTATAGGGAAAGTTATGACAATTTTCCCAATTTGTCTAATCCTTCATCTGGTTTCATCTGATCCTTTCATCTGGTCCCTTTTCTACCCTATAAATGATCGAATTTGTCTTCAATGTCTTTACTAAAGTTGTAGATATTGAAATTATCTTTCAAATCATCTAAATAACACCTTAATCCGATATCTATAGGGAAATTTATGATAATTTTCTCAATTCGTCTGACCATTCATCTGGCTTCATTTGATCCTATCTTTTGGTCCCACTTTTGATCCTTCATATGATAGAATTTGTCTTCAAAATCTTCACGAAAGTTGTATATCTTGAAATTCTCTTTCAAACAATCTAAAGAACATCTTAATCTGACATCTATAGGGAAAGTTATGACAATTTTTCCCAATTCGTCTGACCCTTCGTCTGGTTTCATTTGATTCTATTATCTGATCCCACTTTTGACCTTACATATGATAGAATATATCTTTGAGGTCTTCACAAAAGTTGTAGATTTTGAAATTATCTTTCGAACCATATAAATAACACCTTAATCTGATATCTAGAGAGAAAGTTATGCAAATTGTCCCAAACTAGGTAATATGATTGAGGACGGAATCTTGTTTGATTCCTTTGGCCCAGTCTTTGTTATCCGACCTATAAACGAATTCCTAATCACATTGTGTTATCTCTCCACAAAAATTGCAGCATTTCAAATTGATTGGGAAAAAAAAGTTTGACTGAAGGAAAGTGAGGGAATCTATTGGAATAGTATGAACTGGTGTTATTTTAAGAAACATGCTTTGGCATTTTGAATATATATCTAGATCTACAGGGTTCCAATTGAGATGATTTTCAATGTGGAGTAAACTAGAGACATAGGTTTACAAATTATATGAAGAAGTCGGATTTTGATTCAGCCTCTAAGATGTTCAATTTTTAGATAGAAGTTGAGCATAGAATATTTGCTTCAGTATAAAAATGATTCGAAAAATAAGGCCCGACACTTACGGTATCAGAGAATGAAGATGAACCAATGAGGACTAATGAGAGTTCCTTGAAATATCTCTATAGGATAATAAAAACATGAAGAAATGTGTTTGCTCATGTTTTATGGTTTCGAATATTCAGCTCCGAAATCGAGGTCTAACACTAATTGTGTTCTGAATTCTGGACAATGATTATCTGAGGCGTTTGATGCATGTTTATATCATTGGAAGTGCTACTTGCATGTGAATATGATTGACTACTTGCTTTGCACATGAAATATCTGAAATGACCTTGTTTTGTTTTAAAATTGTTGAGTCCTAGTTGTGGGTAAATAAACATGCCTAGAAGGGTCTGCACTGCTTTTGTGACACTTCGATGTCTTCTGTTATTAACACTTTGGTGTCTGACACTTCGGTGTCTTCTGTTATTAACACATCGGTATCTTATATTATTGAGACGTAAGTCTCTTCTATGATATGTTACCAATTATGGTATCTTTTGTATAAGTCTCGTCACCTACTTCTGTAAATGGATTTAGCAATCTTATGATTTTGTACTCTAATATAGTTTGATTTTGGCATAAGCTAAATTGTATTCTGTTTCTAAAGGGTTTATACCCTCTTGTGATGAACAATTCTGTTATTTATAAAACTCTGTTTTGTTCTAAATTTCTGTATCTGTTGTTGACTTATAGTTTAGTTATTAGTCACTAAGCTATATGCTTAGCACGGTGGATTTGTCCCGTGTAGGTTCTGAAAGAGGGACGTAGGAACTAGGACAAGACAACCGCGATGGCCAAAGGAGTCTAATTTTTGTTTTGTTCGTATGTATTTTGAGATTGTTTTTGGACTTGTATCTGATGTCTATAACTCCTGAATTTTTATTTTGATGGGTTGTAATAATCTTAATTCAGGCTACTTTCCGAAATTATGATATGCGATGTATGTTTGTTGAGATTCTGATAATGCATATATAAAGTGTTTTGTATGTTTCGAAATGTTTCATGTTCAGTGTGATCTATGTCTGTGGCACTCGCAATATCCTCCCAGGGGTATATGTGGGTGTTACATTTGGGCTTTAGGGTTTTAATATATATATAGATGTATAGTAAGACTTGAAGATAGAAGAGGCTCGTCTGCTTAAAAATCGTAATTTAAGACGTCCTCTGATAGAGATAGAGAGGGAGTGGTCTCTAAAAATGGTGCTAGCATTCTAGAAGGGGTTGTTCAATCTCAGGTGGTGTGGATGTCGGTAGAGGCGTGGCATTTGACGTGTTCTTCCTGACAGTCCCAGTTCATCTACATATTTTCGTTGCAAAAGGTATACTTGACTAGATTTGATTTCAATAGTCACGTGGGTCTTAGTGTTTCAGATTTTTAAAGCTAATAAATGTTATTGCTATTGACATTCTGAAATTCCATCAATAGGCATAGGAGTCAACTTCAATTTAGGGAGATTAATTATTATTTCTATGCGTGTGAATGTTAGTAAACAACAAATTATTATTGGGTTTTCCTTGCTTGATTACTCAATTTTTGCATGCACATGGTGCTCTCATGTTGATTATGCTGTACTTGAGCTTGTGTCCTTTATAAATATCTCTCCTTGAATCCTAAATATCAACAAGCAAGCTCGAGTGATCGATTTTCCATACTTCTCCCCTGGGTCATCCGAACAACCTGCTACATCAACTACTAATACACATGCCTTATTATTTGCAAAGATCGATCACATTGAGGCAATTTTTCAGGCGAGTATGGATGCTCTTCGACAACTTAAGCAACAAGTTCTTTGTTCAACTTCTTCCCATGACTGTTAGCCTCTTTTGGCATTGTTTTGTCCCAAAGGGGAGATAAAAACTTATTTATAAATTTTCCAACTGGTATTTGCAGCTTTGTTCGTG
The DNA here is from genome assembly GCA_025531925.1 of Erythroxylum plowmanianum. Taxonomy (NCBI): domain Eukaryota; kingdom Viridiplantae; phylum Streptophyta; class Magnoliopsida; order Malpighiales; family Erythroxylaceae; genus Erythroxylum; species Erythroxylum plowmanianum. The sequence continues at coordinate 6,214,450 of JANVCQ010000004.1, forward strand.
ACAGTTGATTATTGACTTGACAATTGACATTAACCTTGATGTTATTTAGATATCTATTATTATATGATTGTTTAATTCAAGGGAAATTTCCATTTTTCTTGTTTAAGGAGAGATTTGGATGTAACAAATAATGTCAAAAAAGAAGAGGTTGTTAAGATATTTTATTTTGGTATTATTTATATTTTAATATAGTTGATAATCTTTTGTGATAAGAACTTGACTTGGTATAGGATTTCACTATCTTGGATTATGTAGTATTTTTGGAAGTTAAGATAGTATGGATAGAAGGAATCCTAAATGAGATAGAATCCTAAAGAATAGAATTTGTGATAGAATCCTAAAGAAGATAAAATTTATTAGAGATAAACATGTTTTTTTTGGAGATAAACATGTATGAGATTTATCGATTTCTGGCAACTACATTTTTGTATACATGTGTAAACAATTGCAAACTTGATCTATCTATTCTTTTTTGTTGTTGTGCGGGGAGTTTTTGGTGATCAACTAAAAAGGTTTACAGCAGATTTTTATTGAACGACTCTCCAAGATTATGGTTTAATGCAGCTGTACATATAGTAGAGTGTTCTTTGACTCAAGTGTCTTTTTATTTATGTTATTATTGATTTAATCACTTGATACATTTTTACCTTTGTTATCATTCGTCTTTTTATTTGTTGTGCGTTTAATTTTTCTAATTGTGATCAAATTCTAAAAATTGTAGTTGAAAGTAAACTTTCTAATGAGATTTAATTGTGATCAAAATCTAAAAATTGTAGTTGAAAGTAAACTTTCTAATAAGAAAATCTCAGTTTGAAAAAAGGCATAACAGTAATTTTGCTAAACAGCAACCTCAGGTTTTTCAATCATAATTGTGAAGCCAACCTGCATTCCTTACTAGATGTAGAAAATACTGACTAATCAGGGAGGAGAATCATCAATGCAGATTGCAGCTTTTATGATTTAAGAATTAAAAGTTGGGTCAAACGAGAAAGGGATACAGGCAGCAAACTAGTGCTCCAGATAAATCTTTAATTTGGGTATTCTTTTTACGTAAAACTAAAAGAACTGCAGATACTGTGGCAAAATTTGCATTTGAAGTATTATGCTGTATTGGATAGACATGCATTGGTAGTATCTTCGGGAACATACACACTTTGAAAAAAAAGATTTGGGAGACACGAACTATTCACCCGAATCTTGTTTCCTCACCTTCTGTAGTCATACATTGAAAAAGATTATTTGACAATTAACCAGCTCAAAACCAAAGGATAGAAATAATCAGGAATTAAAACTTAACGCAAATCGAACCCCTTTTAACAAGTTTCAGGGAGATTTGGAAGTGCACAAAATTCAGGAGACTCGGTGTGACCCCCTACCAGTTGAGCAATCCGTGAGGGCATTTATAGCCATTTTCACTAATACCAGCTATATTTGCAACAACACCATTTATTAACGATTCTTCATTTCCAATTTTCCAGGATAATCATCTCAACTAGTAAGACCTGACATAAGCAAGAGGAAACAGCCTGGGGAAAGTTGAGTTCTTTGCATTAACAATCATGACACATAATCCATAACAGGGAATGTGAAGGATCGCCAGGGCAAGATACCTGCAAGATATCTACAATCATCACAGTGTATTGGCGTCAGGATAATACAGCCAAAAACATGTTTTTATGCATACCACAAAGGAGCCCACGGTAAATCTATCGCAAGAAATGGTTCTGGCAGCCTGGAAGAGGTTCCGAATATACGTTATTAGCTTTTGAAATGGACACATTTTAACAGAAATGCTTACCATGTGAAAGCACAGGCGTGAATAACCCATTGGAAGACAACATAAAAGCAGCTCCACTGCACAAGGTACGCCATCCGAAACCATGGAAATGCCTAGAAGCAAGACAAAAATGAAGAATCGAAATACTTTTATCTATAGATACGTTGTGCTTCAATATGCTCTCTGTTATTTGCTTATTCATCCATATAAACGCGAGTATATGAATAATTAGGTGTAGGAAAGAAGCTTCCAATTCCACTTACAAGGTTGTTGAGAGCAGTGTCTATCAGAAGAAAAACTGCACCTAGAATGTGCATGCAACCCATCAACTGGAAACCACATATAAACCAGTTACTCAAATCCTTTTGTTTATAGCAATCCATATTCAATATATCAAGCATAAGCGACAATCCTGTAAATTTGTTTATAGATCACCAACAAAGCAACATACTAAAAAAGCACTTTGACGTTAGGAGACCCAACACAGAAGCGAAATATATGCAGCTGGTGGAAACACTGATTCTCACCAAATCCAGCTGAAGATGTGCGTTTGATCCAAAAGGGACTATAATGCACCAAAAACCAACTTCTGTCAGGACCACTGCACCTGCACTAGTCTGTTGCCAAAGGGAAATTTTTCGTGAAACCGATGAACAGAAAATTATAAGACAATACAAAAGCAAATCTGAAAATTGTGGCATATTTCCTTGTGAAATTCAGGGCAATATAGGCCCCCAAAGTTATGAATTGGGCTAACCTGATATAAAATCTGCATAAGATACCCCCAAAATCCGGCCCTTTGTCGAGCAACCTCCTCAGCAGAGCGACTTTGTAATTTGATGGTTGCCCTAGTTTCCTTTTCTCTGTAGGTTATGGAGGATAATATTCCAACCTGTTCCACATCTCTTTTGGTTACCCCATTTCCAAAAGAAGGTTGCGATGCAGACAGGAAACATCCGTAAGAAGATATTACAGTGGCCAGCTGTGTGCACAGTTCCACCAGGCGTCTTCAGCAAGCAAAAAGCAAAAGGATATATACTGTGGAACGCTAAATTGGGCCAAATAAACCAGGATATAATTAACAGGTTATGTAATAACTTTTGACTTACCCCGAAATATATCATAAGATACGTAACCAACGTAAATGTCCACCTGCAGACAAACAATTTTTCCAAATTTTGGAGATTTTACTCAACATTCTCAACTATAGTTTAAACATCAGATGAACTTAATACTACCACATATGAATTTCTCGGCAGAGGAGACAATAACCCGTAATCATTGTAAAAAACATCATTTAAGCTATCCCTTACGTCTATTACTTGCATATATTTGTAAATTCAGTTCAAATTCCTGATATTATTGTCAATCTTAAGCAGCAGTTAATCTAATTGCATTACTTGAAACCAAGTTTTGGCATACATAGTTAATATACTGATCAGAGAGAGAAACTTGTGACGTGATCTTACTGTTAGAAATATGTGGACCAATATAATCGCAACATTAATTTCATATGTAAAACCATTAATCGAATTGCCTAATATATGTTTAATAATTATAATAGGATGTTAATAATTTACTAATTGCATTTGAAGTACATGGTGGTACACTAACAACTATATGTTGACTCATTAAACTATAGTTTATAACATCCTTAAAATGACACAATTATCCTATTATATCCCTTATGTCATAAGATATAACATATGGTCAGATTGTATATATATGGTGTGTGGGTGTAAAACAGAAAATTAGGTCTTCTACCATTAGCTTCCTCTTGCACAAGATTTTTGATAGGTTGGGGTGAAAGATGGAGAGAATCCACCAAGACTCTATGCCAACTATTTGAGGTATGTTTTAATCTTATTGTGTTGTTAGCTCTAAATAAAATGAGATCTTGGTTGTGTGATTGAAAGTGAATGCATCTGTGTATATAGCAATTGGTATCAGAGCTCTATGATCATTTGATTTTAAGGCTCCTTTTTTATATAAAGTCTTTTTTTTTTCAAATCAGTTTTTTGACAAAATGACTTCGAAATGATGCATTGGAGGTGGAGAAACCGTTGTTAGTTGTTGTTGATGCTTTTTACCTTTATTTTGGACAAAGAATCACGATTTTTGGGTGAGTTTTTTGAAAAACTTCGTGTTTTCTTTCATTGTCAAAATGGGTTTGATATTTTCAAATTTTGGAGCACTTTTGGCTGAAATGGATATGAGAAATCCATAGAGCATGAAAAATGAAAAAAAATACCTAAAAAATCATAAGAAACTAAAGGCCAGAGAGGGAGATACAGTCAAGTAGACCCGCGACCCGTCGACCCATCCCAAGGTAGGCGTCGCCCTGACCCTGATACATTTTCCTTTATATTTTTTATTTTTATTTTAAAAAAATTTTAAAAATTCTACACAATGCGTGTGGGGGCACATGTAAGCTCCGTTTTGGACCCTTTTTTCTTTTTTTGCTCCATTTTTTAATTCTATTTATCCCATATGTTTATGCCACTCTAGCATTAATGATATAATTAATGTTGAGAAAAAGAGCACGAATTGCATGATTATGTTTAACATGCATATTATAGTTATTGCTCTTAGTTCTCGTTCAACTTTAAGCAATCTGAGAGTCTCTACTATCTTGCCACTAAATGGAACGAACCACAAGCAGTAGGTTGAATCTCTCGTGATGAATTTGACTATCATGCAAATGGAGTTGGCCTTGAGAATTGATCCACCACCTAAACCCGCTGATGGTGTTACTGAGAAGGAAAGGAAATCCTATGAGGAGTGGGAATACTCTAACTGATGTTGTTTGATGATTATGAAATATCACATGGATGAATCCATTCATGATAGTATTCTCGAGGCTGATAATATAAAGGATTTTCTTACTGCCATTAAGAAGAAGTATATGAAGTTCTCAAAGAATGAGAAGAATGAGTACTTAAACATGCTTCATCAAACCATTTATGATGGTGCAAGTGACATTAGGGCTTACATCGACAAGCTTATGGGTTGTTATCATAAGCTTAAAGCTATGGATATAGACCATGGTGAGGATTAGATGGTATAGTTTGTGATAGGGACTCTTTCCTTCTAAATTTAATTTGATCATATCAAGCTATAATGCTCAGAAAGAGCAATGGACAGTTGAGGAGATGACTACTATTCTTGTCAAGGAAGAGGATGACATGAAAAAGGGAAGGGCAAGAAGCATCTCCACGATGACAAACCATAACAATTCTCAAAAGAGAAAATTAATTTCTAATAGCTCAAGTGACCAAAAGCCTTTCAAGAAGAAAGTTGTTGATCCTAAAGGAAGTGGACAGGTAGGCTCATCTTCTGTTAGTTAGAAGAATAAGTTTTTTATAGGGAAGTGCAACATTTATCACAGTTTTGGGCACAAGAAAGCTGAATGTCAAAAACTCAAAGCTCATTCAGAGAAGAAAGATAATTGTCTTATGATGGATTGTTTAAAGTCCAATGTTATTTATGTGTGCTTAAATACTTGGTAGTTAGATACTGGATCAACAATTCATATTACGAATTCCTTGCAGAAACTGACAAGTCGAAGAAGGCCGACTAGTTCTGAATAGCATGTATACATAGGAGACAATACCAAAGTCAAAGTTGAATTTTTTGGGACAGTTAAACTACAGTTCAATACAGGACATCTTTTGGTGTCACATGATGTCACTTATTTACCCTCTAATAGGAGAAATTTGATTTCTGTATCTATTTTAGATAGACTAGGTTATAGTCTTCTTTTTGGAACTGAAAAACTGACTTTGTATCATGACTCTCTTTTGGTGGGAAATAGAATTTTATGTGAAAATTTATACAAACTTGGGTTGAATGATGTTGTTACTATTACTTCTTCCTCTTCTTTTAATACTGTTGTTGATTTCAAACGTATGAGCTTGGAGAGATCTTTTATGTTATGGCACAAACGTTTAGGCCATATTTCTATAGACAAAATGGATAGGCTAGTAAAAGATGGTGTACTTCAGGATCTTGTTTTTTTAGATTTCACTGCCTGTGTTGATTGTATTAAAGGAAAGTTAACCGCCAAGGTTAGAAAGAGCAAAACAGACAGGAGCTCAGAATTGTTGAAGTTGATTCATACTGATATATGTGGACCATTTATTCCATCTGCTATAGATGGTTATAAATATTTCATCACTTTTATTGATGATTGTTCCAGATATGGTCATGTGGAGCTCATTCACGAAAATTCTAAATCTTTGGAGGCATTTAAGATTTTCAAGACAAATGTTGAGCTTCAAAAGGGGAAGAAAATCAAAGTAGTTAATTCTGACAGAGGGGGAGAGTATTATGGGCGTTATGATGAGAGTGAAAAAAATCCAAGACCTTTTGCTAGATACTTACAAGAATGTGGTATTGAAGAAAATATACAATACCAGGAACACCTCAGTAGAATGAAATCATTGAAAGAAGAAACCGCACCTTTCTTGATATATTGTGGTGTATGTTGATTCATTCTAGTTTACCTGATTTTTGTAGGGTGAGGTGTTGAAGACAACTGCTTATATCTTGAATCAAGTACCTCGCAAGTCAGTCCAAAAGACTCCATATGAGTTATGGTCAAGTAAGAGACTAAGCTTGTGCCATTTTCATATGTTTGGGGATGTAAAGCATAAGTGAAGTCCTATAATCTGCAATCTGAGAAGCTTGATCCAAAAACTATTAGTAGCTACTTTGTAGGCTACACTGTCAGATCAAGGGATTCTAGATTCTATTGCCCATCTCACAAGACCAGAATTATAGAATCAGATAGAGTTGTCTATTTTGAATATGAATTTGGTTTAAGTCAAGGGTCAAAAGAAATTGTATTAAGGGAAGAATATATTCTAGTCCCTGTATCTATCGCTAATGCTCCTACTGATGACCATGTGATATGGTTTGATATGGTTGTCTCTACAAAGAGCTTCAAGGAGAAAGTAGTTGATCAATATATATATATGAAGTTCAGTGGGAGCAGTTTCATTTTTTTGATATTATATATTGATGACATTCTACTTGCTTTTAATGGTACTAATCTACTGTTTGAGACAAAACAACTATTATTTAGTCATTTTGATATGAAGGATCTTGGTGAGGCCTCTTATGTACTTGAAATTCATATTCTCCGCCATAGAGCTAATGGGATTCTTCGATTGTCTCATAAGACTTACATTAATCGGATCTTGAAAAAAATCAATATGCATTCTTGTTCTCTTGGAAAGGCACCAATAGTGAAAGGTGACAAGTTCTCAAAGGCTCAATGTCTACAAAATGATAAAGGGAGAGATGAAATAAAAGTTATTCCTTATGTGTCACTTGTAGGCGGCCTGATGTATGCTCAAGTATGCACACGTCCTGATATTACTTTTATTGTAAGCGTGTTGGGTAGATATTTGAGTAATCGTGGACTTATCCATTGAAAAGCGGCTAAGAAGTTCATGAGGTATCTTCAGAGTACCAAAGATCATATGTTGACTTATCGGTGAACTGATACTCTTGATATAGTTGGGTTCAGTGATGCCGATTATGCAGTGTGGATGATAAAAAGTCAACTTCGGGCTACATCTTTATGATGGCTAGAGAAGTTGTGTCATGAAAAAATGTCAAGCAGGTACTCACATCATCCTCTACAATAGAGGCAAAGTATATGACGTGCTATGAAGCAGCTTGTCAAGCAATATGGCTACAAAATTTTATTCAGCAATGAGTATTGTAGACTCTATTTGGAGTCTGCTAAAATTTTATTATGATAACTCCGCAACTGTAGCATTCTCTAAAAACACTATAAATACTTCTAGCTCAAAGCATATTAATATAAAGTACTATTTTGTTAAAGAAAAAGTTGATGAATCTCTCATTACTGTTGAGTATACGCCTACAGCTAACATGTTAGTAGATCCACTTACAAAAGGCTTACCTATATGTGTGTTTACAGAACATGTCTCCCATATGGGATTGTTAGGATCCTAGCTTGATAAGATTAGTAGGAGTTTGCTATTTTGCGTTGAACATGTTAACACTTTGTTTGGATTGCTTATGACTTTTATATATGAAAGATACATAATGATGTTTGTAGTCATTTCTTGTCAATATATATATATATACGTATATATATGTAGTTTGACAAAATGATAGGTACAAAAGGAGACATATGCAAAGTCTTAGTTGTTGTACTGCATGCATGTTGTTTTAATGGCTATTGTTGTATTGCATATGATTTATTTGACTGCTTTTGGATGATGAAGATTAGTATGGTAGTTTGATTATATTGTCCAAGTGGGAGAATGTTAGAAATATGTGAACTAATATAATCACAACATTAATTCCATATGCATAACCATTAATTGAATTGTCTAATGTATGCTTAATAACTATAATGGGATGATTAATAATTTATTAATTGCATTTGAGGCACATAGTAATACCCTAATAACTATATGTTGACTCATTAAATAATAGTTCATAACATCCCTAAAATGATCCAATTATCCTATTCTACCCCTTAGGATAGAATATATTATAAGATATAACATATAGTGAGATTTTGTATATATGGTGTGTGGGCGTAAAACAGAAAATTGGGTCTTCTACCATTAGGTTCCTCTTGCACAAGGTGTTCTTGATTTTTGATAGGTTGGGGTGAAAGATGGAGAGAATCCACCAAGACTCTATGCCAACTATTGGAGGCATGTTTTAATCTTATTGAGTTATTATGCTCTAAATAAAATAAGATCTTGGTTGTGTGATTGAAAGTGAATGTATCTGTATTTATAGCACTTACTGGGTGTAGAAATAGAATGCAAAAGCTCTGTGACATGTGAATTATGAATAGGACGAAGTGGTTTTATTTTTGCCACTTAAATTCAGCCGGTGGACAATTCAAATATAATGACTTTATTTTCTTAAGAACTCATCCAGATAAGTTTGTGACTAGTGAAACTAGAACATAGAGCCTGTTAGAAATAGAATTATTGAAAGAAGTTTTAACATTTCGAAACCACAATTCCGGTTAATAAAGAGCAAGTAGTCTTGTCGAGTGGCATGTTCATAACTCTAAAATACATTTGGACGCATTTCAAATTTGAAAAGAAATTTAATTTTTTAAGTATTGTTCATGTTAACGAATACATTGATATTAATACAATTAAGGATACAACTTTCGGAGCCATGCAAATAAAGACAGTAGGTTCATTAATGAGATGCAAAAACACCTGGCCCGAAGATAATCAGAGCGCAAACCCGCACTTGCTAACGTCCGCCAATAGCCTAGACATTTTCTTTAGAACTTGAAATTATATTATTCGAAATCAGATGAGATGGTCATTAAGGTCGTTGACTAGTAGGTCTAGGACGATTGTTGTGTTGACATTGACAGAGCCTAATGGGGACAAATTAGTGGATATGGCCATGCGGGGTAGTGTCCATTTCCAGTTGTTGTTAGAGACAGGACGGGGAGCGTTACTGGCCAATCTAGGGTTTCCTATCTAACAATTTTCCTTATTGCACTGATATTTAACTTATTACTGCGACAGTCAATTGCTTTCTCAATAAAGGACATAAGACAAGGAAGCATTAGTGTAATATTGGAGTCTGTGTCTTCTTGGATATTGGCATTTAATTTTCACCGGACTTGACCACAATTCTCTACCTGAAAAAATGTGAAACTTAATAGTCCTATAACATTCCCTGAGTAAACAACTCGATTTTCTAGGATTTACTATCGGTATAAAGATTTTATATACAGAGCAAAAATATTACACGGAACTGCGAAACATACCATTGTTGTGATGAACAAAAGTTTTAATTGTTGACGCTGATGTAGCCATTTAAAGACCACAAAATCAAGGAATGAAGAAGGAAGAATTCTTACCCGGCGTCGTCAACATAGAAGGTGGGACCCCAGTCCACAATATCCAAGGTCAATAACGCAGCCATGATCAGAAACGACGTGAAACGAGTAAGGAGTAGCCATATTGGGCTCACGCCTTTCCAGCAAGTGGTCCATAACTGCGACGAGCTAACGTGATTGCTGGGAAAAGTTTCCACAAAACAGCCGATGTCCGGTCGAGCCACGAGGAGGCTGTCGTAAAAGGTGTTGTCGTCACATTCTTTTACGAGTTCTTTTCTCCACAGCACCCACAATGACCCAATGTAGGCCCCCACTACTATACCAAAACATAAGAAATCGTACCAGTATATGAGCCCTACCATAGCTTTTTGACCAAAAAGTTGAGGACTAGGAAATGATTGTCTGCTTAGAACATATTTAGAGTTTGTTTGAAGGCAGAGATTTCGCTTGTGTTTTGATATTAGTGGGACTTAGACTAGTAGTTTTGACTGCTTGTTTTGGCACTTCTCGTTCTTATGAAATTCTCGTGACTGAAGGTTTATTGAAGAAAGAATAAGGAAGGATTATTAATCGGGCTGGTATAAAATATAAAAATATGTAAATATGGTATCAATTATTAAAGAAAGAATAAGGAAGGATTATTACTCGAGCTGGCATAAAAGATAAAAATATGTAAATATGGTATCAATTTAGCAAGTGGACAAGGTACTTCTTTTTGTTAGGAACAATTAGGATTTAGACAGAGTAGGGTCGCAACTAAAACGAAACTAAAAATATTGAAAATAAAATAGATACAAATTTTACGTGAAAAAATTCCAAATCAAGATAAAAACCACTAGCAAAGATAGAAGAATTTTACCACCAAAAATTGAAGAATTACAAGGAAAAAAACTAGACCAAAAAAATACATAATATTTTTATCTCTCTCTTTTTCTCTCACCTCACTTCTCTCTCTTTTTATTTTATTCTACCCGTATGGGATGCATTCTCTTTATTTATCTCCTACCTATTTATATAGGCAACAGATTGACGGTATGGTTGGCCAATTTGGCCAACCATTATTTGGTTTATTAGCATGTTAATTCGGTGCCTAACGCGCCAACTAAGTTTAACAATTCTCCCACTTGAAGATTTGATTGAGAATCAATCATATCTTTACACAATTCTTTCTACTTTCCGCTTCATGTTGCTTATGTCTCTGTTAGGCTGCACAAGGATTGACACAACATAAACTTGTCAGTATTGATTGCTTTTGTCATAAAACCTATCAAGTTATCCATTATATGAATTTTCTACATATCCACCATTCCTTCTTCCACTTTCTCACGAACGAAGTGATGTTGAACTTGCATGTGCTTTATCTTTGAATGAAATGATGGATTCTTTGCAAGATGCAAAGCACTCTGACTGTCACAATACAAAGTAATATTCTCTTGTTTATACCCAACCTCTTCCAACAACATCTTCAACCACACTGCTTCTTTATTGGCTTGTCTAGCTGCTACATATTCTACTTCTGTTGTTAACATAGTCACAACTGACTGTAGTTTTGAAACTCATTTCACAGCCCCTCTAACAAATGTGAACACATATCCAGTGGTGGATTTACTTTTGTCAAGATCACCTGCATAATCAGCATTAACATATCCTATGACAATAAAATATGATCATCCATAACATAATGCAACATCAGAGATGTTGGGCACCGTTTTCGGAATCCAACTCTTTCTCTGATACCATACATGTTGGATCCCATTTTCAGAACCCAACATCCGGAAATCATTTATAAACATGAGCGTATTAACCTGTAGGGTTATTTCCATGGAATCTTTTTAGCCATCATTGGTTCCCTCTCATTCTCATAACATCTCAACCCACAAAGGCGAGCTCACACAACAAAATCACAACAATCACAATTGACTTCTTCAAAATTTTAGCTCTTAGTCTCTAGTTTATTTTGGAGCAAGAAACAACTCAATCGGAACTCTATAGATCAAGATATGCTTAATAATCCAAAGTGTGTTCAAAACCAAGTCTTGCCCTTCCAACCAATTCCTCACTTTCTTTCCATCAATCTTTCTGAACTCAACAGCAAAGGCTACTAATATTTATGTAAAGATAGATAACGTCTTAGGAAGCTATTGCTTCAAGAATCGCTTAATTTGGATGTCAGGTCATGAAGTTATGGCTAGAAGAGTCAACCGTGCTCATGTCCTCAATCATGTTGAACCTATCTTGGGACAATGGGTATAACTTTCCCTAGGGATGTCAGATTAAGATTTCTTTAGATGGTTTCAAAGGAAACTTCTAGATCTACAACTTTTGTGAATAACTCAAAATGAGATTTTGTCATTTGGAGGGTTAAAACATGGGCTGTGTGAACCCACACAGGTAGACCTTGTAACTTTCGAGTCTGGCAGTTTTTCAGCATCAGGAATACACGGCCAATGTGATTTTACACAGCCTGACTGTGTAACCTTCGAGTTTAACAAAAGTTTTCACTCTCCAAAACCCCTCCAATGGATCCCAAACCCATCCTAACATCCCATTTACTCATAATCTTTCCGAATCGAACAATCCTAATGTGATATCACTCCATATACTCTTAATTATTCGGGATACACGTCCTATGCAACATCACCTACTCAAACAATCATATCTCTCAACTTTGATATCTAAAAATTTCATACTTTATATCCTTCGAAAGCTAAGAGGATAAGCTACAACTTTCATAAAGACAACTTTGTCTAATTCATCCTAGATTAATACAGATTTTCTCCTGAAGTTAGAATATATACTTTCCCCTCATGAAAAACTTGAGAATTATCCCAAACTCACTTCTTCTATTGCAAAATCATTCATAACGATTTCAACTACCAATTGGAATTCTTCAAACTCTCAACCGCAATTTATTTGACTCTTTATATTCAACTACGTCTCATCATTCATGATTCCTATCTTTCTCTTCCGTAACATCTCACTTATGTATATATATATAACAACAATTCATTTTCAAAGTTCATCCATTCAAGTGGAAAACTTCTTCAAATATATCTAATTCCAACTCGACTCATATCATCCATACACAATTTGTATTTCATTAACATCATAAGATAAGTATTTACAAAGCTTTAATGGCATCTCATGCCACAATACATCATCAATATCAAAATCCAAAATACAAAAGATGCAAAACCCAATAATTCTCGAAATGTATCTAAAGTCTTGTTTTTACAAAATCTAACTTTAAATACAAAAGATGCATAATTAAAATGATGCCTTGACTCTTGATTTCTCGATCTCATTCTTTTCACCTGAAGATGGGACGGAAAGGGGGTGAGCTTGAAAGCTCGTGGATAACAAGTTTATAACTAATAACAAACAAAACCATTCAAAAAGTTCATTGCCATAGAAAATCCTTATTGAATCGTAAAACACATGTTTCTCAAAATTCTCATCCTGAAATCAAATTCACAAACATCACAAATTATGCATCCTTCAACTTGTTTACAAATCAAAAACATATAAGCATATCAGAATGGCTCGGGTGGATCCAAAAACAAAACGTACTACACATTTCTACATAGCGATCTTGTGTAGCCGTGAACTTAGGGGAGTCCATGAAGAAACTCCATGTCACTAACGGGCAGGCGGGAGAAGCCTTTTATCAAAGTGCACTTGACTTAACTTAGGGGACCACCATAAACCCACATAACATGTAATTCATGACTTGAAAACAGATTGCCCCAAATGGCACATGTCGTAAACATGACTTTTCTTAAACATCTTGCCACAAAGGCACATTTTATGAACACAACTTTTCATAAACATGAAATATTTCATATGCATTTCACCATCATTTCATAATTCATCAACCAAATTCATACAAAAATTTTTCAAATCATTCAAAGCAGTAAATGCAACAATTATGAAGCAATTTGAAATCACTTTATTCTCTTGACTTAAAGGAAAACATACTGGCTCATTATTCAATTATAAATATGAAACCCACCTTATTTCGCTTGAGAATCCAAACTCAATCGTTCCCTTCCTCTTGCTCTTGGATAAGGCTTCTCTTGATTTCCTAAATCAAACTAATTTTCCATTCAATTCCAATTCAATAAAAATACCTAAAACTTCAAAATCATAACAAATGAAATCAACACAAATTAAACTCAAATCTAACCTACCCATAATCCATCTAGGCTAGAAAACCCAAAACCTAACTTAGGAACCCTAAAATCAAATGGGTTCCCCTTAAAACATCTTCTTTCTCCATTCATCCCAGCACAAAAACACCTTTTTTTCTAACTCCTTCTCTAACAAAGCAAGAAGAGAAATAAAGCTTACCTTGAATAAATTTTCTTCCTTCTTTCTTCTTCTTTCCTTCTTCTTCTTCTTTCCTTCTTCTTTTCTTCTCTCCATGACTCTCTCTCCCTCTTTTCCCTTCTAATTTTTTTTCCTCTTCAAATGCAAGCCAAGTCTTCTTTCTTTCTTTTATACCCTTAATGAATCTAAAATGTCTACTTTG
>JANVCQ010000004.1:6228724-6240975 GCA_025531925.1 Erythroxylum plowmanianum
GCATACACTTAGACCCAAACAATCAATACACAAACTTCATGAAATTAATGCACCAATAAGCACAATAAATGCTTCTACCTACTAAGGAAAGAACACAATACAAATTTCTCACCTAAACAAGCTTCAAGCTCTTCAATTCTTCAATTTCTCAAATTCTTCTACCTCTCACCAATACCTACGGTCATCACTCATCACCAAAATTTTCATCATCAACACAAGGCTTAAGTTGGATTTGCATGTGAAGGAAGAAGGAGCAAGCAAAGAGAGAAGAAAATTTCTTGGATGATGGATGAACAAACACCAACGAAGGAAGGAGAAGAGTAGTACCAAAGGATGAAGGAAGGTTTAGGCTTTCAAAGTGATTTTTATGTCTTTCCAAGGAGAAGTGTCGTAAATGATAGAAGGGAATAAGACAAAACCATTAAATGAATGAAGACACTTGTTACTTAATAGAGAAAAAGACAAAACAAATCAATTAATACCATTTAATCAAAGAACCCTAATACAAATTAATCTTTAATCCATCTAATGCTAATGGCTCTAAAATAATCCCAAAAATCATTTATCCAATATTCCAGTGCCATTTGGTAGTACTTTTCGATACCGGAAACCAATCAGTCCGCCACTTGACGATTTTTTCGGTCCGAAAATTCTCCCCGAAAAATTCCAGAAAAAAAATTCCTAAAAGTCCCTAAAAATGTAGAACACATATAAATCACTCTAATTCAATTTTTCAAACACAATTATCACATATTTCACAAAAATTTACATTTAGACACATATGCGGGGAAATGTCATGAATGCATGTACAATCATGTACATGTGCAAAAATTACCATTCATATCTATATAGAGACTATAAGATGCATGTGCATGCCGAGATATATTTAAACATTCCTAACCCGTCCCAAATGACCAAATTACCCTTCCCATCGGTGATGGGATGTTACACTTGATCCTTATCTTTCATGAAGATAACATCCCTATTGATAACAATCTTGTGGGCAGTGAGATCTCACAGACGATACCCCTTCACACCTTCAGCATACCCTAAGAAAATGCATCTTCTAGATTTTGGATCAAACTTTGTAGTTTCTTGGGCATTAAACATCACATAGGCATGACTTCCAAATATATGGAGGTTAGAATAATCCACTGGTTTACCAGTCCACATCTCCATCGACATCTTCAACTCAATTGCGATTGATGGAGCTTGATTTAGCACATAACAGGTCATATTAACTGCATCTGCCTAGAATTTCTTATCTAAGCTTACAGTTCTTATCATCGCTCTTGTTCTTTCCAACAAAGTTCTATTCATCTGCTCTACTACTCCATTTTATCGAGGAGTGTGAATTGCTTTTTGATGCCTTCTTGCTTGCAAAATTTATCAAATTCTTTACTAATATATTCTCCTCCATTATTTGACCATAAACACTTGATCTTCTTACCAGATTCAAGTTCCACCCATGCTTTGTGAAATTTAAAGACTGGAAACACATTTGTTTTCCTCTTGAACACCCAACATCTCCTCGAATAATCATCTATGAATGATACAAAGAAATTTGCTCCTCCTAGGGACGTAACTGATGTTTGCCATACATCAGAGTGAATCAGTTCTAGAATTTCTTTGCTTTTGAACTTTGATGTGCTGAACTTCAATCAATGCTGCTTACTCACAATATAATGCTCACAGAAGGGTAGTGAACTTGGAAGTAGATTCTTCTCTGCAAGTATCTTCATTCCTTGTTCTGAGATATGTCCAAACTTTTCATGCCACATCATTGCAGATTTGTCATTTGGACTAGTCAATGCAACGAATTCCACTCCTTCTTGCAAAGTTACTCCTTTCAGTATGTACAAATTTACAACTATCTTCTTTACTTTCATAAATACCAGCGCTTCTTTAATCACTTTCATGATCTTGTTTTGAATCTAAAATCTGAAACCAAGATCATTCAGTTGTCCTATAGATAACAAATTCTTCTTTAGGCCCTCCACATGTCCCATTTTTTTAATAGTCTAAATTGTACCATCATACAACTTTAACTTGATGATGCCAATATCAATGATCTTAAAAGCTTGATCATTATAGCTGTACATAGATCCTCCAAAGACAGATTCATACTAATGGAACCATTCTCTTCGAGAGATTATATGAAAAGTAGCCGCTGAATCAAACAATTAGACATCAACAAATCTTCTCTTTCCTCCAATAGTCATTGTTGCTTCACAAATCATTGCACTTCCATCATCTGAAATGCTTGAAACATTTCCTTAAGGAGCAGAATCTTTCTTGTTTATATTCCAGCAATTTTTTTTCAGATGACCTTTCTTTCCACAATTGTAACATTTATAATTCTTCTTACTCTTAGATTTTGATCTACCATGATTGTGGCTCCCACTTGGACCACATTTTATTGATATACTTTTTATCACCACCAAGGCCTCTGCTTGTTGCGAACTTGCCAACTTATCTTCCTTGCTCTTACACTAGCTCTTGTCTTCTAGAATAACAACTGCAAAGTCATTGAAAACTGAAGTGTCTATATTGGATGTTAAATTTATGACGAGTTGATCATATGAATATGATAGACTTTGAAGTAGACGTTCCGCATATTCACTTATTTCTATTATGTGGCCTAATGATGTGAGTTGCAAAAATAGGGTATTCAAAGTGTTTAAGTGCTCCATCACTGAAATGGATTCCTCCATACGTAAAGTGTACAGTTTCCTCTTTAGAAAAAAAATTGTGGAGTGATTTGGCCTCGTATAATTTTGTGAGGTGATCTCATATTTTCTTTGCGGTCTTCTTTTCCTCTATGTTGGATAATACTCCATCAGCAAAAGTTAGATGAAGATTAGCTACAACATTCCCATCCATCTCGTTCCACTTTTCATCTGTGACTCCAGCTGACTGGCCGTTCGCTAATGACTATCAGACAATTATCTTTGTAATATCCCATTTTTCCATAATATGCTTAGGGTTTAACCCTAGATTAAATATTACATATACATGCATAACATTAGCATATGCACTCAATTGACTTAATCCGGGGTATGAAAAATGTTAAGTGATCATGATGTGAATTGTATTTTGATATGTCTTGAATTTTGGTATGATTTGATTTCAATTAGAAAATTTGGAATTAAATTTTATGGATTGAAAAATTGATAGACTAAAATGTACATTTGGACTAGGACAAATGCCAAGTGGTAGGATAAATTGATGCATGAAAAATTTGAATGATTTAACCTATAATTTAGTGACATTTGACATAGTTAAATTGATGATAAATGGACTAGTAATTAAATGACAATTGGATCACTTAGTATGTGACAAATGGAACAATCTTGGAGTGACATGTGGATTGATTAAAGGGTGACAAATGGCAGCATAATGAGTGGATTAGTGGCAGCACAATTGTTGAACAAATGGCTAGCATGCTTTAAAACATATGTCTTTGTAAGTTATTGACACCTAGCAAGTTGATGTGGCAAATTCCAGTACCCAATTTTCTGCTTCCTTTCTTATTTCCTTCATTGAAATTGCTCCAACTTTCTCTTCCGCATTTTGCTTGAACCCTAGCCAAATTGTTGCACTAAAACCAGCTTTTTACCTTACACAAAATAGCCAAGAAAACTAGTTGAAAGTTACCTTCATATTGCTGTCCAAAATCAACTTGTTTTCATCTTAAGTTTAAGATGAATTTTGCTTACATGGAGACTTGATTTAATTTGAAGTTTGAGCTAAATTGAAAGCCTAACAAGTAAGTGACAATCTAAGTTTTATGGCATGTCAAATGATATAAGAATGATGCTTGAATTGGAATGAAATTTATATGATGTTAATGATTGATTGTGCTGGAAATTTTTGCATGAACTTGGAAGTGTTTCTGTTTTGTTTTTAGAGTATGAAAAATGTGGGATATAGATTGATTTATGGATGAATTAGGTCTGGATTTGAAGTATAATGAAGGTAGATTTATGTCAAATATGGATGAATTAGGTCTGGATTTAAAGTATAATGAAGGTGGATTTACGCCAAAGAAAAATGTTAATTTGATGTTCTTGAATTGGAAAAGAACTAGGACTATATGAATAATAATGTAAAAGTTTCTGGTTTGATAATTTATGAGCTGTTAATTGAATAATTTTGAACTAGAATAAGAGATGTTATTAATAAGGAATTGGAGTCTGATTCAGGCCTAAAAGAGGTATAATTAATGAACTATAAAGAGGTTGTTTAACCTTGGTATAAAGTGTAAAACATTCTGGAAAAAAAATTGAAAGAAGAATTGTTGGAATATGGTAGTTGTAGTGTTTTCACTGAACATGCATCGATATTTTGGCCATAACTTAATCTGTAGACATCCAAATTGGATTATTTTAAGTTTATATTAACTTAGAGACATATGGCTATATTTTTTATGAAGGAATCGAATTTTAATTCTATCTCTAATAGTTTCAAATTTTGTCTTGAAGTTGAGTTTTTGGATTCTGTCACTGTTTGAGAATAGTATGTATAATTTTGGGTATAACTTGTTGAATACTGAACCAAATTTTATTAACTTCAGTTCATTAGAAACTTAAGACATATGGAAACATTTTGTTAGAAGAACGTACTACCTAATTACTTCATTTTCTATGTCATAATATCCATACAAAACTGACTCGAAACCTATCCTGAAAAAATCTGGAAAACTAATGAAGGAATTGGATGGGAACTTTTAGATAACCCATCCCACGATTTTGGGAAGCCATATAAGATTGTGGAAATTGCATGGAAGTTTAAAAAAAGTTATTTTGTATGATTCTTGAAACAATTAAGGATAAGGTATTTAACTATGATGCATTTGGACTTGATTAAGGTTTTAAAAGAACATAATCTGCTGTTGGAAAAGTTGGTTAAATGTGTGATAAGTTTTGATTGTTAATTGATGTTATACTTCAAGAAAAAAAAATGTTGGATAATAATTCATCTAAGTTTGGCTGAATGAGTATTGAAGAAAGTAGGGTATTTCTAAATGAGAATTGGGTGAATGTATGAGTATGTATTGCTGGAAAAATTTTGATGAATGTATAGATTTAGCTTGCCAAAATTTCAGATGTATGGTACCAATTGTGTCTGTATTATAAGAAGCTTTTTTATCATGGAAATGTTTAAGGATAAATGTAAAGTATGATTGATGAATTTGGAGTAAATCAAGCTATTTTAAAAGGACAAACCCAATTACAAAATGGTAGTATACAAAGTATGATGTTGAATGGTTAAGAAAGTTGAATAAGGTTAAATACCCGGGAAAAACAATTGAGCATGCATTGAACATGACGTATGTATATATGTGTACAAATGAATATGTATTTGATTGATTGACTTTGTAATGTGAATTATGTGTGAATTGTATTATTTTAGATGCCTAAGTCGGATGCCATTCAGACATTGTCGGACCATCCAGGCAATTACATAAATTGGAGCGTACTGTAAGTCAACCTAGATGATATCACTAGGATTGATTCATTTATTTTTCTATTTAATTCCTATATATTGAACTGGTAATGAATTGATTGGGATTTGTTTATGAATTCTAGACTTTAATGATCTGAGAAGTTTAATATTGAGGAATACATTGGAAGTGTTTTATTTGTATCTAAATTCTGAATGATATCTGTATACTCAACAAAAAGTTGAATGCCAGACTTAAGTCCGATGATTATGAGATTTTGTCTGTGCATCATAAGTGAATGCTATACATGAAATATTATGTTATTTGATGCATTTCATAAAATGCATGTTCAAATAAAGGCATTGTGATCAAAGTAGCCAGTCTGAAAGAGCTTTAAACTCATAATTCTGCACGTAAAGCTTTGCTCTGTGATTTTTGTATCTGATTAAGCCCAATGGGGTCAATATCTGTATTTGTATCTGTATCTGTATCTGAAAGCACTTGATCACAACAAATAATAATGAATCTGGAGTCTTATATGCATCTGCAATTGTATATTTATGATTATGAATTATATGATTATAAAACCTTTTCTAAAATTGTGATGATAAAATGATATGTCATGATAATGTGATTAATTAAGATGGCAAATGTTTGTGAAATTGGTTGGTTGTGCGATATTTTTGTATTTGACTTGAGTGATATCATCAATGATGGTTCACTCATTGAATTCGTAAAACTCATCAAAAATTACAACGTGACTTTTCAGGTACGAGTTAGGAGACCTAGTTCCTAAGATTTTCTAGAGGAACATTTTGGATTAAGATATGGCTCAAAGGTCTGTCAGCTGACATCAGAGGACTTGTCATATAAAACTTTTGTATAAGGATTGTAAATATTTATTTAAATGAATACAATGTAAACTTTTGTCAATGAATGAAATGAAGTATTAGTATTGTATATTCTTTATAATGCCATTTAAGAGATTATGTTTGCTCTAACCCACCATTGTCATAGGATATTTACTTGAATGTCCTCTGGATGTTTAGGTATATACTCTATGGTAGTGGGATGTTACAATCTTTCCTCAAGACAGCCTTTATCTTCAACTTCTACAGTAAGAAATTGCTCCCGTTGAATTTTTCAATGTCATACTTTGTCGTCATTACTTCTATCACAACCGCTTTATGAATAGTGCCTTTGACATGGTGAATAATATTCTAACTTATCTTTTAATGTGGAGAATCTACTCTTGGTGGCAACCACAGAGCATACAATAAGCAGATATATGCACCTAAGGCTGGCTCTGATACCACTTGTTAGGAACAATTAGGACTTGGATGGAGTAAGGTCGCAGCTAAAATGAAACTAAAAATATTGAAGATAAAATAGATACAGATTTTATGTGAAAAACTCCTAAATCAGGGTAAAATCACGGGTAAGATAGAAGAATTTTACTACTGAAAAATTGAAGAATTACAAGGAGAAAAAGTAGACCCAAAAAAATATACATATTTTTTGTCTCTCTCTTTTTTTTCTCTCTTTTTTTCTCAGCCCACTTCTCTCTCTTTTTATTTTTATCTGACCGTATCGGATGCATTCTCTTTGTTTATCTCCTGCCTATATGGTTGGCCAAATTTTCCAACCATTATTTGTTTTATTAAGCATGTTGGCACTAAACATGCCAACTAAGTTTGACACTTTTGAGTTGTGTTGACATGAGTTGTCGGTATTATGATTTGTTCATAATTAGAAATTTTTAGTTATTAATTGTCCAATTATATGTTAATATATGAATACATTACTTAATCTTGAGATGTGTTTGTAATTTCAATTTTGCTTAATTGGAAAAGAAGGATATACTAAAAAATTATTGTTCAACATAGTGCTAGAGCATGTTCAATTTTAATAGAACTGCTCAAACACGAATTTTTTATTTTTCTTTCATAACTCATATTCAAAAACTAGATGATCAATTTGAACTTTATTGTCCAAGTTATACCGAACAATTCAACACGGTTGATTATTATTCATCAAAACAATTATGTTTTCTACACTAGTATGATATTTAAGTTACCTATATTATGATAACAACTTATGGAAATGTTCATTGGTGCTCGTAGTAAAATTAGATATTTTATTAAAGAAAAAATTTACTCGTAAAGACCCTATTTTTTTCATATGGATTACTAAAAACAAGTAAAAAAGTTAGCTTCTTGTTTCAATGAGCCCATTATTGATGCAACAATGTATTCATCTTTCTACTGACAAAGAAATATGGGAGGCATTGCTAAAATTCTTGGAGTGGAAAAAACTCATCTCTTTAAGTGGAGTAAAATCTCTTTTTCTACAAGAAAAGACGGTGGATCATTGTTAGCATACTATAATGAATTTATTTCTATTTTAAAGAAAATTAATCATAAGACTACAGAAAGAACTATTGAATTTCTATATAAAAAAAAAAGAAGGAACCATTGAAGGAGTAATCTAATCATATTCAATAATAGTAAGTTCATATATTTTAGGTGCATTGGATTCTGAATTTGATTAGGTTTGAGAAGAATTTTTACAAAAAGATCCAAGATTTTATTTAGAAAACACATTTGCATATGTGACTACATGAGGACATATTATCAACAAAGACAAACAATTAAGGGATCTCGTCTAATTTTGGAACAATTATGTTGGCCAACTAAACTTGACAATGATCATCATTTGGTTGGGTAAAGAATTACATTAATCAATAAAGGGTTAAGTATAAAAATTGTTATGATATAAGGAGATAATGGAAGCAGGATTGAGATCAAGATGAACAAAAAGTAAAATAAATTTTGGGTAAGAATAGTAGTAAATATGAGACACAATGATTTACGTGATTCACCTAAGTTGGGCTACTTCCACGGATGATGATGATGAGTGAAAATTTCACTATAACAGAGAAGAGTACAAATTAAATCTTCTAAGCACAATGAGGATATAAATTTTGTGTATAATCTCGCAAAATAAAACTCTTTCCTAAAATATAAGTGAATACAAATTTGAACTAATATGGTGAAGATAAACTCTCAAATTTTTGCAAGTTTCTCGGTGTTGCATGCATGAAAAATGGAGGGGCCCAAGATGTATTTATAATTCTCAACCTCTTACCACCTTTGCCTTGCACCATAAGTGAAATTATTTTCAAAGTAGGCAAGAAATGGTTAAGCACAGAAGATTGAGCGATGACATTACCCTCCTCTCAACTCCTAGGTTTTTCCCCAGTTGTGTTAGTTGGTTAATCGACCTACCTAATTGTTTTAAACTATCTATTGATACTGACTTGTTGGGGCCTACTGGGAGGTGTGCGTCTGGTCCTGCCTTGACCTCCAACTCCCATCATGTTCTTCCTGCACTTCGTGCTTGCTTTAGTTGCTACTTGATCCCAGGCCAACTTGTTAGCCAATTACTTTTTATTATAATTAAAGCTAATCATTATTTATATTTATATATTATATAGTAGGCAAAACCTACTCAT
The DNA here is from genome assembly GCA_025531925.1 of Erythroxylum plowmanianum. Classification (NCBI taxonomy): domain Eukaryota; kingdom Viridiplantae; phylum Streptophyta; class Magnoliopsida; order Malpighiales; family Erythroxylaceae; genus Erythroxylum; species Erythroxylum plowmanianum. The sequence goes on from JANVCQ010000004.1 coordinate 6,237,685, forward strand.
AAAAAAAGTGGGAATTCCACATGACTACCCTGAGGGGAACAAATATTTGTTGAGTTGTCCACCCAAAAAAACATTGCATTAATTAGAGCATTAAATGTTTGGCTTGAGAAGTTTGACCTTAGATTCCCTAACAAATAAGTCAACATTTATTATTGATGAAGAAGAGGGAGAGTCATATACTCAACAATCATTTAATGTTGATGAAAAAAAGTTTGAGTCATATACTCAACAATCTCCACCTTAACTCAAATTCAATGAGTTACTCATCTCCATTTAAAACCCTGAAGGGTAATTAAATGCTACAAACATCGACTAAGTCCAAGCAATTCTAAAACTTAATGATGGGTAGTGGCTTAGTCAATGTATCCGTAGGATTGTCAAAAATGTCAACTTTCTTCACAACATTTTCTCCGACGGCAACAATGTCACTAATATAGTGATACTTTACACCAATATGCTTAGTTTTGGAATGATAGGCATTGTTCTTAGTATGATGAATAGCACTTTGGCTATTTGAAAAAGCCAATAGTAGTATCCTGTGTGAGACCAAGCTCGATAATAAGACCACGTAACCAAGTAGCCTCATTCACGCCTTCCATAGCTGCAATTTACTTTGCCTCTGTAGTAGATACAGTTGTCATAGATTGCAGTGATGCTTTCTAACTAATAACGCTGGAACACAAAATGAAGATGAAACCAGAGAGAGACCTCCATCTATCGAAATCATCATCGATCAGAGTCTACAAAATCAATAATATTATTAGATGTTGCCTTGCTTCTATCAAACAATAAACCAATATTAGAAGAACCCTTCAAATATCTAAGGATCCATTTGACAACATCCGAATGAACCTTGCCAAGTTTGTACATAAAACGACTCACCATGCTAAGCACATATGCTAGATCAGTTTTAGTGTAAACCATGGTATACGTAAGACTAACAACAACACTAGAATATGGAATGTTCAACATACGTTTTATTTCTTTCTTTGTCTTTAGACAAAGATCATATGACAATATGAAATAAGTGACAAGAGGCATTGAGATGGGTTTATAAGTGCCCATATTAATTTTTCAAGAATTTTCTATATATAGTTCTTTTGAGATAGAAATAACATCCCAGTATGTTGTTCCCTTTGTATCTCCATGCCAAGAATCTTTTTTACCACATCAAGGTCTTTCATTTCAAACTCCTTACTGAGTTAAGAATTCAAATTGTTGATCAAAGACTTGTCACAAGAAGCTATGAGCATATCATCGACATATAAACAATAAGTACATTAAAGACCCATCTGCATATTGTCGAAAATAGACGTAATTGTTATATTGGCATCTAGTAAAGGCTTGCCTAATCATAAAGGTATCAAACCTTTCTTACCACTATCTTGGTGGTCGCTTAAGCCTATATAGAGATTTCTTTAAACGAAAAACACAATGCTCCTTACTAGGAATAACAAAACCCTTAGGGTGCTTTATGTAGATCTCTTCCTCGAGTTTTACATGTAGATTTCATATCAAGTTGCTCCAACTCCAAATTAAACAAAACAACAAGAGTAAGAAGTACATGAATGGAGGTATAGCAAACAATAAGAGAGAAAATTTCATTAAATTCAGTACCTTCCTTTTGTTCAAAACCATGAACAACCAAACATGCTTTACATCTTGTCTCTTCAACCTTGGGGTTGCCACCTTTCTTCTTGTAAACCAATTTGCATCTCAATGGTCGCTTGCCTTAAGGAAGCTTACATAAATCCCAAGTATCATTTTTATGGAGACTTTCAATTTCTTCATTCATTGCCACTAGCCACTTAGATGAATCAATACATCAAATATCTTCATAATAAAAGGAAATTTTAATACCTTTAAAATTTCTTGTGCAACTGTGAGTGCATAAGCAACTAAGTGGTCATCATTGTTAATGTATCTAGCAGGCTTCTGAATAATTCTCCTTAGATGATCTCAAGCGATAGAATGCTCCTATTGAGGCAGAACAAGAGTAATGGTACTAGAGACATTATGAATGTCATCAACATCGCTAGACTAAGAACTAGGAGCATCGACATTAGGAGGAGGCGATGATGTCACCTCTAACTTCACCTTCTTACTGGTATCCTACTGACCACCTATATCAATAGAAAAACCAAAATCTTTTCTATAAAAAAGTAATGCATTTTCATTAAATGTCACAATATCCGTTTAATTCATATGCATAACCAAGAAATATTCACTTTTTTCTCTAGGTGCTAGTTGCCATCATTAATATATGCATAAGCAGGACATCTAAAAACTCTTAAATTATAATAGTCAACATGATTACCAAACCAAACTTTCTCTGGAATTATGAAATCAAGAGATGAATGTGAGGAGAGATTGGCTAAATAACATGCTATAGAAACTACTTCACTCCAAAGATCACGTCAATGCCATAATCTAGCATTAAAGAGCATACAATGAGCTCTCTCAAGTAGAGTCCTGTTTATTTGTTTTGTAACACCATTTTACTAGGGCTTACTAATTAGTGTCTTATGTCTAGCGATTCCAACTTGAGTGCAAAATTCATTGAAATATGTTTCACATAACTCTAATCCATTATTTGTTCTAAGCTTCTTCACCTTCTTCCAAGTTTGGTTCTTAACAAAGGCTTTCCACTTCTTAAAAGTAGGAAAAGCTTCATTTATGCCTTAAGAAATAAACCCAAACCTTACGAGAGAAGTCATCAATCAAGGTCATCATATAACGCTTTCGTCCAATAGAGGGAACTTTAGAAGGTCCCTAAAGATTTGAATAAATATAATATACGAAACCTTTGGTACAATGTGTAGCAGTGGAGAAGCTAACCTTTTTTTGCTTACCAAAGACACAATGCTTACAAAATTTCAATTTACCCATACCAGCACCAAAAATACCTTGTCCTCAACAAATTCATACCTTTCTCACTCATATGGCCTGTGTTGAACCCTAAACTTTTCTTGGAAGTTAGAACTATGGTATGTGAAATGTTGGAAGTTAAAGGTTGGAAAATGTAGTTGGAACATGTTACATTGATCATGCTTAGGTGTTTTCACCATAACTTTTTCTCTAGTTATCCAAATGAGACGATTCTTAATTTGGATTAAACTAGAGAAATAGGGCTACAAATTATCTGATAAAATTGAGTTCTAATTCAGTCTCTAAGAAACTCAATTTTTGGATGGAAGTTGAGCACGAAATATTATTTCAGTATAAGGATAGTTCGGAAATGTTTGGGACATAACTGTTAGATTTTTGAACCAAATTGAATGATTTTGGTGT
>JANVCQ010000004.1:6264243-6276169 GCA_025531925.1 Erythroxylum plowmanianum
TCTAGGTAAGTAGTCGTTATACGTCAATCAACTATACAAGGTAAATATCGTTTATAATTAAGATAATTACAACATTTATAATAATAAGAAATTGAGCGACAGAAATATAACAAATAAAAGGAGACTTGTTGCATAAACTATGAAATGTTAGGTAAGGTCCTCTTAGCGATCATTGATGGGCTGTTAGCGAACCAAGACATGAGCTAATGGACTGCAAAAACGGACTGCGGATAACCTGGCTGTTTTTGCAGTCCTAGCCAACCCAGGCAACATCTTCTTCAGGAGCCTCCGTTGTCAGTTCTGAAATTTATTCACCGGGATAAATAAGGAGCACGGCAGAGTAATGAGCTAACTAATTTGTTTAAGTTTTGAGTGTTTTTTCTCTGTAGACGACACAAAAAACAAAGGAAGAGGTATTTTTTTCAGATCTCGAAGTCAGGTTAATACTCTGTTCACTTACGCCTGCTCTCTTTAATCTACTCCCCTTCCAAGTTTTTCTGAGGCATTAGTCTCATGCTTCCATGTTATTCTGCTTCTATACTCTCTTTAAATTTGTCTTCCAAGACATTGGTCCCAAATTGAATGTTCTTTAGGAATGTTCCGGTTTCAGATCCTCTATAAAAGAACTTTCCCTCTTGCATTGGGTGTTATTTATCTCTCGTCTTCAAACAAATCAATCATTACCAATATGTTGATGCATTTTCTGATTTGGTTGATTTCATACTTAAGTTTTAAAAATGAAATAGAGAGCCTTGGATCCATAATGAGCTGTGGAAGGGTAGATATCAGCTGTTGTTGAACAGTTAGAGGTCAACCTCCTGATGGCAACGATACGATGATCTATGGAAGTCCTACGAAAAATGTCCCCAAGACTTGCTTTGATCTTATATTGCTCTAAGGAAAGAGCAAGAAGGTGGCAGACGCTGAATGTTCCTCTGAAATGGCCTGTCGTTAGTATCTGTTTTCTTGCACACGCTATGAAGACTTGGAAGTTGTAAGTTTCCATTGGTCAACGAGTCTAATCGAACGAAATTTCCTGCTAAATGTTCTCTTATAATAACAAAAGGTTTGGAAATTGCACTCTGACACGTTTTCAACACCAAGGTCAGTACATTGAGCGGAAGAGCACACAGATCACAGACGCGGAGAGTGCGAGAATGTGTTATGTAAATGACGATACACGTGTTATTAGACATAAATATCAAGCTCTACACCACCACCAGCAGGAGGTTGGCACTATGTACATGAACCCCGAATTCCCTGCGGACTGGTTGAAAATTCAGCCCCAACAAAACTAATAACTGCTCACATAGCAGCATCCAATAATAGCTTATCCCGCCTGAAAGTGGTAATACACTTTTAAATGGTTGCATTATTCACATTCAATGGTTGGCATTGCCATCCAACAAGTTCCTCAAGCTACACAGGGCCTCTGCGGAAAGGCTACAGTATATCTGTTTCCGTTGCCTTGGTGGAGATAGCTCCCGGTGATCAAGGGAAGAGAAGCATACGATAATTACTGTGAGATTGTCAAAAGTGTTTCGGCGAAGTGCCTCCATGACAAGGTCTTTGGCACACTGTTCTGGATCATCGTGCCGCCACAGGCCTCGGCGAACAATGCTTACAGCATGCTGGCTAGACATAACATCCCAGATCCCATCACAACCAATTATGAGAAATTCATCATCCTCTGTTAGAACCACTTGCCGGAATTCTGGATCTGCGATGAGAGGTGAGGGAGAACCTCGAGGAATTTTCATGTCCCAATCCCCAAGGGCTCGGGAAACAGATAATTCACCGTTGAGATATCCATCATCGATGTATCCACCTAATTCTTCAACTCGATTTCTTTCTGAAGGATAGATAGGTCTATGGTCTTGAGACATGTCTATTGCCTCCCCTTTACGACATAGAACAGCTCGACAATCCCCAGCATTAGCAACCATTAACAACCTGGAATAAGAAATCAAATACGATTAAGATCAATAACAGAACAAAATTTATGCGAGCTACAACACAAATTATTATCAGACTATCAACGATGATCATATACAGAAGAAGAAAGGTTTCAGCTAGTGCATTACCAACCTTCCAAATATGAAGGCAGTAAGAGCTGTTGTCCCACATGAGCTGCTTACACTACAGTCAGCTGCCAAAGCTTGGTCTGCCAGTAGAAATGCTTTCCTAAGGGAGTTCTCAACATCTTCTAAGAATATGTTGTCAACATTAGCTGCCTGGGGAAAGCTAACATCTTCGAAAAATAGCCTCATCACATTCTTTCTAATATAAGCTGCTGCTTCAGGTCCACCATGACCGTCAAACACCTGCAAATGAATCCAATCTCCATTAGTCACAAACCAATGTGATGACAAGTGGGAATTAAGGCATTGATCGGCACATACCCCATAGAAAGCAGTAGGCTTGGGAAACTTGAAGAGTGGTCCAAGGTAAGAAGATAGGTCATCTATCCGTATGTGCTCATCTTCCATGTATCTTCGGGGCCCAATGTCAGCAAAACTACCAGAACGGATGCTTGGAACAAATTGCAGGATGGTAGATTCAAGAGTACCATCTGAAAGTTTGTCTATAGATTTAATATCCTACAAAACCCCATGGTGGTATTTTCAGTTTCTATCCCACAAGTTACCATAAAATCGGAAACTAAAAATTCCCTCTACCAAGAAGTAGTAGTAACATATCTCTACCTTATCCTTCACTTTTCCAACCAATCATAAATGATTAGTCGAGTCAACCTATTACTTCTTAGCCCTTCTCAACAGAAGGTCGACACAATTGAAGTCACAACAAATGCAAGGGAGAAAAAGAGCAAAGATATGCCCCATATGATCGGTGAAAGTCGCGAACGATATAAATTTGATGACTTTCTGGCACCAAAATCACCCTTTCCCTTTGTTAGGCTTATGCGGACAATTGTAGGTAATCAAACAGGATTTTCGTTTCAAGTCGATGATTATCTCACAGAACATCATCTAAACCTTCAAATATCTTTCAACAAGCCCATCAAACACTCAACAACAACCAACCCAACAACGATTCGTGAACGTAGACAACTATATATATATATATTCACCAGTGAATGTCCACCAAAATTCGATTTCTCACCAAAGCACAAACACAAAGCGAGCCACCATAGATTTCAACAAGTAAAGTTCAACAAGTCTCCATTACAACTTACCCTCTTAAACCAAACAAAATTTCACATCCCCCGACAATTAAAACTGAAAAATACCAAGATATATCGATCCAAAAAGGCAAAAGAAAAAGATAACAGAGTAAGAAACTCACCACTTGAGAACTGGGTAAGTCAGCAGCAACAGAATCGGAGACAAGAACTTGGGCTAGTCTCCGAGGCGAGACGTTAATAACGTCGTCAATCTCGTGAACCGAGGCCCCTTTAGCAAAATACTGAACGTCCAACGCCGTAAATGTCTGTTGACACACAACCTCTGCTTCAACTACCATTCTTTCATCACCATAAAAAAACAGACAAGAAGCTCGCAAAAACCTTACGAATCTTCAAAGACAACCTCAAATACTCGGGAAGCACCTAGGTAAGAGAACAACAACCAACACAACCGATATTTTCTACCTGCTTTTGTGTGTGAATCTTCTCGCACTTAACTTGTGCTTTTTCCACGCTGAAATGATCAAAATTTTCTAGACCGGTGGGCGTTAACGGGCATACATATGGGTTCTAATTAAACAGGCTGGCGTCACCGGTGGCTACAGGTAATACCTGTAGGAAGAAACGGACACGTGTGAGCTGGATTTGATGAACAGTTGGAAATTCCATGTAAGGCGTGTACTTTCAAGAGTTAGCGTGTCGGACACGTGACCTTTTCTTATATGCGTGACCTTTCGTCTACATGGAAGGTTGCTTCGTGAATAATGACCCAAGAACCCTTCTTTTGAACCAGTTGTCTGGTTGATTTCAGAAGCGAAGAGGTCGATGGTCGGAGGGTAGTTTGGGAATGGGAAGTCCTTAACCCACGCGTGTTTTTCCTGTCCGCCTGCAATAACTTATTCTCCGTTCACACTTTCGCTTAAACGGACAATGGTAACCCGAAGTTTGAAAGTTAATTTCCTTAGTGCCACCGGTCGGTCCATGACGTCTACGTCGCAAGCTTTTTTGGTTCCCACTACTCACCATTATTAATTTGGACGGTTCAGATGCTTCTGGAGTCTCAGGTACATTAGAGGTAAAACCAAGGCAGGTCCTGGTAAAGTGAAGGAATGAGATTTGAGATTGGTGGGTTCAGGATTGTTTGCACCTACAATTCCCGAAACCGTTTCAGGAGGTGAAAATGGTTTGACCCAAAACCAGGGTCCGGTGCTGGAGAATAAAGCTGGTAAAACATAAGTTATTGGGAATTGACGTGAACTACATCATTTTGTTTTCGGGTCAGCATATGCGTGGCGCTTTGCTTTTTCCCTTGTTTCAGAAATTTTGTTTATTAGGGTTGACAAGTAAATATATAATTAACATTGACTTATCGTTATCCAAAACAGAGGTCTAAGCTGACTTTCCCATAAACAAATGAGAGACAGAGTCAGCGGCATCATTGTATGGAAGTGCGTTGAGCAAAAAAATGGTTTGGTGGCCCTAAGCTTCAAGGACTCACGTTTGTTGCATACCCAATAATTTGAGCTTCCTGAAGAATTACATCTAGGTACTGTTCCTTGATTTGTCAGGCTCACCCTTACCTGCAGTGTGCAAGAAAAGCTTAAATTGAATAGAGAGAGTTGGTGAGTGCGTAGAACTGGCACGCGCAAAGCATTAGTTTATTAACCGTGATTGAGACATTATTGGCTAAGTGGGTGCGGTGGTCCAACTTGGCGATCCACTTACTCTGAGTCTGCTCTAGGACAAAGCCACCTAGCAACCTCTTATATCCTAATTGCTATATTGATTCCAAGTATCTAACCTGGAATAGACATAGATCACAATTACGAAACTTAAAAGGAGTCGTACAAGGAAAACCAACCTGAATCAATTCTCAGCAAGATTCTTAGAAGTTTGCTGCAGAAACATACTTGTGTAAAACCCACTGGGTTCCTAAAATGTGGCGTTTAGAAACCTTGACTAGGATTTGGTAAAAGGAAGAGAGAAAATAACGTTCCTGAATCACAAACAATAGAAGTTCTGGTTCCGCTTAGCCTTTTAAAGTTCAATTCTGGTAGTGAAGAATGTATTAAACCTTAGGCAAAAGATTTAAAATGGAAGTTGGAATATCTTGTGAGCTAACCCAAAAACTACGCCGAGTTACATGTGGTTGTTTAGATTAGGCCTGAACTTAATTTAACCATGGACGAGGTTACGTCAGAACCCTGATCAAGTTTCTAGATCGTGTCAGGCTAATCCATGTCGACTCCAAAGAAAGCCTTAGAGCCATGAACATGGGCTTCAGTCTGCCCAGAAGAATTTTGCAAAGTGATCCAATTGTGGTGATTAGAAGCCTGATTCAAAGCATGCCCAGTTTCAAAGTTTCCATATACTTTTGTATTTAATTATAATCAACGGCGTTTAAATGTTTAATGGAGTTGATAATTACGTTAATTATATTTATATATGGAACATAAAAATTGGGTGAGACATTGCAAGGTCTTCCAAAAATAAACACGCTTTCAAGTGTCAGCCTCAGAATTTGATTGACGTTCCCTATGGTCATTTAAAATGTTTTCCCATAGCCTGCATTATTGGACTTGCTAGTGATGGTCTGATTGACTCGGATCGTGGGACAAATTCAGAGAAGCCAGGCAAAACCCTTAATGATGTCATCAATTCCCTAAAAAATAAAAAATGAATCTTGAACCAACATTAACGTCACAAAACGTAAACACAGCGTTTCAACTTATTTATCTCGATTAAGAAACAAGATTCAACAAAGTATTGGTCAAATTCCAAATACATCAACTCCTAAATGAATGCTATATTGGAGCTGGTCCTTTCGGTAGTTGTTGACTTTTAAGGCTCTTGTAATGTCATCATTGTTGAAGACGAGATTAGTTCAAAGTTTGTGCCCCGGAAAACAAATTACAAATCTTCATGGTTCAACACGTTCTACATGTCTCCGGTCGATTCTTTTCTTCTCAGTAAAAAAAGAAAAAGACTGTACAAAGTACAAACTTCGTCTTTGTCCAAAGCCACATGCCATGAATCGACGAACCTTTTTTATTTCGTAAGCTTGCCTGCAAAATAGGAAGATGTTGCATGTGACCCAACTGCTAGTCTTTTTTATTTGTCCGTTGCTTTTGTTGAGAATCCCAAGATATCAATTAGGAAACGTTAAACGTTCTTTCTCTAGTCAAAAGCATAATGCTCTTATATTTTCTTAAATAAATTGTTGTTATTTCACTTATAAATAATAACTATAATTAATTAAAAATTATTTAATCATCATATAAATATAAAATTAAGAATAACACAAAGTTTTTAAAATATTATAATTTTATCATATAATAAATAATAATTATATCAAATAAAAAAATAATAAATATCAATAATTCTTTAACAATTACAATTTACAACAAAAGTTTATACCGAATAATTAACTAGAAGTGAAACCTAAAACAAAAATATTTACAATTTTTGTGTTTCTCTCTACAAAAAAAATTTGACATATACATCAAATATAAGTAAAATTAAAAGAAAAGAAGAAACAAAAACTTGGAACTTTATTCAATTGAAAACCAACTCAAATTGCATTGACCTCAATTCTCATTTATTACAAAATTCTCATTATTAAAAGAAACATTATCATCACCATCATTCAAATTCATAGTATCAAATGACATGTCAATACTTTTCCATCCAATATTATCTTCAAGTTACTCTCATCTATCAAGCATGGTTCCTCATAAACACAATTTTTCAAAAGATCGATATTAATGCAAATTAGACGTACATAACTACTTATTCTATCAAGAGTCCTAACAAACAATAAAATTGTAAATTATAAAATTATTTAAAAAAACTATATCTAACTTAATAGTGGTAATAACATACATTTCTTGAAGGTTTAAATTATATCGAACAAATACTAAATCATTCAATCTTTTGTGCTACAACTTATTCCTTTTCTTGTAATAGATGAATTCAAATGTACTTTCAAATTGATCCCACCAAGTAATTGTAAGATAACAAAAGTAGCATTATAAACAAAAGAAAGTAATGATTAATTTTCATCAAGTAACAAAAGTAAAAAAAAAATAGCTTGATTAAGTTTGTCTCTTTGACAAATAACAATTGGCATCTCAAAATGACCAGAAACATTCTTATACATCTCCATTTGTGAACTTAGGAGATCTTGCATCATTTCATAGATAAAAATTGCTGCAATAATTAAGAGTATTTTTCTATTAACTTCAACTTCCTTTGTAAAACTTGATTTAAAATAGACATTAGGATTCAAAAATTGTCGCAGTTGCAAACAATAGAGAGTAAAATTGTCTTTCTTATCTCTCATTGATGACTGCATAAGGTGTGTATAAAGAAGACTTATTTTTCGGATTGACCTTGATTGCTTCCTCCACCCTCTTCATGACATTATAAAAATAACTTATTGTTGTCTTCTTATCACTATCATCAAAACAAAGTACCCTCATCAAAAGCTCACAAACTTGAATGAAAAATTAAAATTAGGACCAAAATTTACTATCTTTAAGTATAATTCTATAAACCTTCAATATAACATTAGACTTAGTATGCTGAGATGCAACTCACTTATCAGTTGTAAATATTTGTTTAAACTCTTTCTTCAACATAATAAAACACTAAAGTGGTGAGAAATTTGTTGCAAATCTTGTAATAGCAGAATAACACAAATTTCTACTATTGGTAAAATCCTTTCTCATTAAATTCAAGGCTCATGCATGATTGTAGATGAACTTAGTCACCTTTTTTTGCGTTTTACACAGTCTCATCTATAATAGAAAAATACTTAACATCCCCTATCCTTTCAAATATTAAGTCAATGCAACGTGCAGTATAAGAAGTCCAATAAAAAGAATTATACTTGATTTGCAATCTTCTTCCAACCACTTTATAAGTATAATCATTGTTAGTAATAAACTGAACACTATGCTTTGGCCCAACTTCACCAAGTATTTTAAATAGAGTATCAACATTCTTAATAAGGCCAGATGCATCAATAGACTTCAAAAACATTGTTTCCTTTGCAGAATAAACTATAAAAGAAATAATAAGCTCGTGTCTTCTATTTGTCTAACCATCACACATGATTGAATGCCTAAAAGTAGCCCAAGTCATTCTTCATTAATCAAAATAACTTTTAATTTCATAAATTGTACTCAAAAGTTTACCTCTCTAGTTATTAATAGAAGGAGCTTTATATCTTGGACAGTAAGAGGCAATAACGTCTACTATAGGTTGATAATAATAAGACTAGCAAGCATTGAATATTATATCTGAATCATACCACCATCTAGCTATTACGATATCCACATTATGAGTCGTTTCTTTAGATTGTAAGACACTATGACTCAAAGACTAAGCTCTAAGAGTTGTTCGTGGTGTAAAAAAATTAGATATTTGTCTTCTTCTTTACTTAACATCAAGTGCAACATTCCTTTCTTATTGGGTTGGAATGCTACTACCTTCTACATTCTCACTATCATCTTGAACACCAACAAAAGAACTTCCATTACTAATTTCGTAATTCAATCTTTGTCTTATATCTTTCTCATGCTGATACTCTTCAAGGAAAGTCTTCACTTGTTATTTTACATCTTGACTAAACTTTTGTACAAAGTTTCACTTCACCTTTCATCCTAGCTAAATGCTTCTTTAATTTGGTGATTCCTCTACCTTTTTAATGCTTATTACAAAACAAATAAATGGTATGATTCCTTATTCTAGAAACCAATCCTTATTACATGAGCTCAAACTAGATCATGGAATTTTCCTGAAATGGTTTAATTATTAGAAGTTCTTGAACTTTCTTCTATTTATCTATAAAAATAAATGAAGACGTGTTAAAATTAAATTAATAAATTCACATACTATTTTACTAGATGAGAAGATAAATGTGTATTTACTACTCATAAGACAAGATTAATATTCGTAATTTTATTTCCTAACAACAATAAACAATATAAAATGCAAACATTTAATTTTCTTAACTTATTTATCTTTTCGAATAGATCCAATCAAATCTCAATTACATCTATTAGATGATTTAATTATATAACAAATCTTATATTTAAATGATTAATCATATGTTAAATATTCTTTATATACAAACAATAATTAGTAAATTGTATGTTTCATATAAATTAACAAATTACAACTTAATGCATTATTTTTATCTCATTTTTATGATTATTAAAATAACAAATAATATGGCATATTCTTGAATTATAACAATTCACAATTCACAATTCACAAATTCACAATACTTAAATATTCTTAAATAATTCATACACAATATTATTTTGATCTCATTTCTTTATAAATTCACAATGCCTAGATGTTAAATTGAACCAACTCACACATACAAATCCAACTTTCAAACCCACATTTTTCAATGTATATTTTATAAATCATTCACAAAACATACATAACCCAACCAAAACACAATACAATTGCAATTTAGAGTAGAAACAAGCAACTTAAACACATGAAAAAAATTCAAAAATTGCAATCAGGGTTGGGTTAGGTCAGGTAAGGTTAGGTTAGGTCGGGTTGGGATGGGTCAAATCTGGATCCGAAAATGAAAATCTTGATTTCTACAATATTTCCAGGCGAGCAACACGATGAATGGTGATGGTGGACTAAAGCCTGAAGTAGCAATGAATAGCAATGGTGGAGTGGTGTAGACAGTTACAAAGGGGTGGAGATTGGAGAGACCAAGCTTGTGCAGGCAGTCCAATCAAAGGTGGAGGGCAACATGCAGCGTTAGGCAGGTCTGATGGTGGAGCATGCATGGTATGATGGCAATGGTTGTAGGAGGTGGCGTGGTAGCAGTTGGTGCCAGTGATAGTGGACGTTGGAGGGAGGGAGAATGGATAATGAAAATGGGTAGAGAGGAGAGAGAGAGAGAGAGAGAGAGAGATGAAAATGGGTGGATTGTCTGCATGCGTGGGTTGTTTTTTTTGCAGTGTAGACTCTGGAGATTTAAAACAATATGGTACTAGCTAATATTTGGCTGGTATTTCAAATTCCTATCGATCTCAGACGAAAAATTCGATACTGGTTGATACCAATCCCTAATACCAAACACATCAATTTCTTACTTTTTTTGGCCTGATACAATACCTTCTGATTGGTACGGTACAAAATCCATATCTCTAAAATATCTACTAGGCATCCTTTTATACCAAGTCCTGCTATGAATATTCGTTATTGTGACTAGTGAAAGAAAATAATCAAAGAAATAAAAAATGATTGCAAAAACTTCTTTAAATTTGCGTATTGTACTGTATATAACGGGTGCATAGGCACTAGTAATTTTAAAGGTATATTTTTGGAATGTAAGAAAACATGTTGTATTTGTTTTGAAGTAATTTTATTTAATTTTAAAGGTAAAAATTATTATTTACAACTTATACATAATAATATAATTTTGCAGTGTTTTAGAAAATGAGAATATTATTTAAAATATTTTGGAACAATACAATATAAAATATGCAAAAGATCTATGTTGTGTTCTTTTCTGAAAATTAAAGTTGAACACATGAGTTGAAAATATGAGCGTTTTGATGGCGGGAAAACGAAACGGTATTCATGTTTTTGGTACCGACCTTTGACACCGGTCGGTACCATGAGTTTTTGTTTGGTAAATGTAAAGACTATTTTGCAAATATTAAAATGTTTAACTTAAAACCTCCCTGCATGCCTCACCCACTCGATCCCTTCTACTTCTTTTGATTTTTGACTCTCTCTAATCGACTCTCACTCACCTCTGTTCTCTCTCTCTCTCTTATTCTCCTCTCCATCTTCGACGATGCTGCTCCCTCTCTAGCAGTGCTACTCCTTCTTAGGAGACTATCATCTTCCTCCTCGATCCACGCTAGCATTATATTTTTAGCCCTCCTTGGCTTCTTCATGCGAAGTCCCGAACACGCAACGTCTTCAACCCTCCTCTATAAGGACCACTACACCACGCTGTCACTACCACTGAATGTTTGAACCTCCTCCATGCCATAGTCATAACGGCCGCTCGCCCTAGATCTAAACCCAACCCAAAAACTCAAAGTTGTGAATTAGTTTTTGGGTATTTTTTGACTTTTCAATTTTTTTGCTTAGTTGCATTTTTTATTGTGAATCGGTTGAAAATTGGAAGTTGAAAGTTGAAAGTTGGGATTAAATTTTGAATTGGAGTTGTGATTTGCGTGGGTAGGATTAGATATTAGAGTTAAATGATTCATGATTTTGTTTTGGTTAATTTTTGGTTTGATTTTGTGGATTGGTTCAACCGATTAAGAGAAATTTATGTTAAGTTTTTTTAAGAATGAAATGCACAGCTGATGTGAATCTGTAATGATGTGAATTGATTCAATTGAATGTTTATAAGTTAGAACAACTTAAATTAAAATTTAAAATTGAGAATGCAAACTTGCAAACTTGCAAAGACTTAAATAATTAATTGACACATTTTTAAAATTTATGAAATGGTATTTCATTTTTAGTTTTTGGGTGTTGGCTTTAGGTAAATAATTAATTGATTATAAAATTATGCTATTGTAAATTAATAACAATTCGGTTGTAGTTAATGATAATATTTGGGTATTGTTGGCTTTGGGTAAATAATTAATCAAGTAGAAATATGTTGAATTATTTGGTAATATATATGTGTGGGCTATCATATATATTTATAATAGATAATGTGTGAAAGTAGTGATGTAAATATGTCCAAAAGGAACTTTTTTCAAATTGTGAACGTGT
>JANVCQ010000004.1:6276269-6301274 GCA_025531925.1 Erythroxylum plowmanianum
ATATTTATAATAGATAATGTGTGAAAGTAGTGATGTAAATATGTCCAAAAGGAACTTTTTTCAAATTGTGAACGTGTAGGCCAAACTCCAACCACTTATATTTAGACTTATTAATGTCAATTAAAAATTGTAAAAGTAACTTATATATTTAAAAACCAAATATAGAATGATGTATATAATATTATGGTTTGTTAGAAATGAAAGGAAGATTCAAAGCTTTAAACAAAAAAAAACATTTCCAAAGAAGTTATATCCTTCAACTTGATCCTCATGTTATGAATATATCCTTCAACTTAATCCTCATTTTATGAATAGATGTGTATGAACAATTGTAGAAAATATGTCATTCATTATTTGGCGATTATGTAAATCATACCCTTCAACATGATCCTCATGTTTGAAACTTTGAATAGAAATTGTTCGAAACTATTGGAAATAAAAATTGATTATGTATGTTTTGTGATTGTTGGAAATGAAAATTGTTTATATATGTTTTGTGTAATTATATATGTTGAATAATTGAATTGTTAGTTTTTTACTTATAGTGAATTGTGTTCAATGAAATTGAATTGTACATAATGTAATCATACAAAATGAGTTATATAATATAAGATGGGCATGCATATTATGTAACAAAATTATGTGTTATTTATTTTGATATATGCATTTATTTATTTTTACAGATAAATAGAAGAAAGTTCAAGTGCTTCTAATCAAACCACTTCAGGAAAATACAATGATCTAACTTGGGCTCATGTTGCATTGGTTCACAATATGAGGAACCATATTATTTGCTTGTTTTGTAACAAGCATTTGAAACGTGAAGGAATCACCCAATTAAAGAAACATTTAGTTGGGGTTAAAAGAGATGTAAAATATTGTAAAAAGTAAGTCATGAAGTAAAGTGACAAATAAAAACATTGCTTGAAGAATATCAACATGAGAAAGATAGAAGGGAAATGTTGAACTTTGAAATTGATAGTGGAAGTTTATTTTCTGGTTTTTGTGGTGATTGTGGAAATGTTGAAAGTGTTAGTGGTAGTGATGGTAGTGACACTGGTAGTGTTCTATCACAGCCCCAAGAAGAAGCAGTTGGACTTGATATGAGGAAGAGAAGAAGGTAGGTGATTATTTTTTTGCACCACGAACAACTCCTAGAGCCTAGCCTTTAATTCGTAGTGCATTGCGATCAAGAGATGCAACTCACAATTTTAATATAGCAGTAGCTAGATGGTGGTCTGATACAGGTTTATCATCTAATGCTTCTCAATCTTATTATTATCAACCTATGATGGATATAATAGCCACTTATGGTCTAAGATACAAACGTTCTTCGATTGATGACTTAAGAGGTAAACTTTTAAGTTGTTCTATCTCTAAAATTAGAAGTTATTTGGTAGAAAAAAGAGTGAATTAAGCTACTTATGGATGTTCAATCATGTGTGATGGTTGGACAAATAGGAGACAAGAGCCTATTATTAATTTTTTTGTTTATTCTACAAATGACTTTATGTTTTTGAATATATTGATCCATATGACCTTATTAGGAATACTAAGACTTTGTTTGAAATATTTGATAAAGTTGTGAATGAAGTAGGCTAGAAAATATTATTTAGTTTATTACTGACAATGATTTTGCTTATAAAGAGGCAGGAAAAAGTTTGCAGAATAAGTATAATTCTTTTTTTTTGGACTCCTTGTGTTGCATATTGCATTGACCTAATGTTGGATAATATAGGGGATCCTAAGAATTTTCTTATTGTTGATAAGACTATGCAGAAAGCTAAAAAGGTGATCAAGTTTATCTATAGTAATGCATGTGTGTTGAATTTAATAAGAAAGGAATTTACCAATGGTAGGAATTTATGTCGTCCTGCTGTGACAAGGTTTACAACAAATTTCTTATCACTTCAGTATTTTGTTATGATGAAGAAAGAGTTAAGACAAAATGTTCACAAGTAATAAGTGAATTGCATCTCAATGTGCTAGGTTTAATGCCGGAGTGGAGGTTTGTAAAATTATATTTGAAGATAGAGAAATTTGGTCTCAATGTCAATTTATTATCCGAGTTTGTGAGCCTTCGGTGAGGGTGCTTCGCTTGGCTAATAGTGAAGAAAAGCCATCAATAGTTTTTTTATGCCATGGAGAGAGCGATGGAAGCAATCAAGGCTAATCTAAAACATAGGCCTTTTTTGTGCACACCATATATTTCAGTCATTAATGAGAGAAGGGAAAGACAATCTTCTTCTCTGTTGTTTGCAGCTGGGGCGTTTTTGAATCTTAGTGTATATTTTAGACTGGATCTTACTAAACAAGCTGAAGTTAATAAAGGAATGCTTTTAATTATTACAACAATTGTTGGCATTGACGCGATGCAAGATCTCTTAAGCTCACAAATGGAGCTTTATAAGTTGTCTTATGAAAATTTTGGAATGTCGATTGCTATTCGACAAAGAGGAAAACTTTCTCCAGGTATTAGTTGTTTCCTTTTTCTTATTTGTTGAAAATTAATTATCACTTTATTTTATTTATAACACTACTTTTGTTATCTTACGACTTATAGTTTTTTAGTGGGATCAATTCGAAAATGGTGTTCTAGAATTGAAAAGATTTGCAATTTGGATTTTAATTCAATATATGAGTGCAACATACTGTGAATAAAATTGGAGCACATTTGAATGTATCCACTCAAAGAAAAGGAATAGATTGGAGCATAAGAGGTTGAATGACTTGATTTTTGTTCGTTACAATTTAAAGCTTCGAGAAAGATATGTTATTATCATTATTAATTTTGATATAATTTCTTATAATTTTCCAATAATTAAATTTTATTGTTTACTAAGAGTTTTAATAACATAAGTAGTTCAACTGATCCAAATTCCATTAATAATATTAATCTTTTGACGGATTAGATTTCTGAAAATCCAAATTTGGTAGATAGGAAAGACTTGGAAGATAATATTGGATAGGAAAGCGTTGAAATATCATTTGGTGGATTAAATTTGAATGATAATGATGATGAAGCTTCTCTCAATGATGATGATTTTGTACTCAATAATAATTGAGGTCAGTGCAGTTATAGCGGGTATCCTCCTGTAGATGATTGAATTTCGTTCTAAGTGGTTGTTTTTCCTCTTCTTTTAATTTTACTTATATTTAATGTATATGTTAAATTCTATATATGTAATGCAATTATAAATATTTTTGTTTTAGGTTTAACTTCTACTTGATTATTTCTTCATCACAAATTCTTGTTATAAATTATAATAGTTTGAGAGTTAAAGATAATTCTTGTTCTTTTTATTAGATGTTTTAATGTAATTATTTTATATGATGAAATTGTATTATTGTAATATTTTAAATACTTTGTATTATTCTTAATTTTATATTTGTATGATGATGATTTTTTATATTAATTGTGATTATTATTTATTATTATGATTTTTAAAGACATAGTTGATGTAAACTTATAAAGTATACAATACAACTGTACAATATATCAATGGATTATTTTGCAAATTTTAAAAAATTTAGAGAATATTTCATATATTTAAAAAATTATCTGAAACAATACCCAATACTGATCAGTATCGATATAATATCGCACCAGAACTCAATCCGGTACTAAGTCCGATATGACCTTCGTAACTTTGGTTTTGATGGAGCATAAAGGAGATGACAAATTATGTCCAAATGTGCATAGAGATGTTACAATCTATGATTTATGAATGTGGACATGATTGAACCTAATTCATATTCTTAAAAGGTTTAATAAAATTTACAAATTTTTTCATAAAATTTAAATTCTATATAAATTTTAGGGTTTATTATAATTATAATTAAATTAAATTTGGTAAAAGATAAAATGTCAAGTAAACTTTACAATTAATTACAACTATATAAACCTATTTTATAAATAGAAACTTTGTATTTTTATTAAGTATTCGTCATTTTTGGTGACATGTGGCCATGAAATTATTTATTTGTTTCGTACCTTATGCCTTAACGCCATGCTTCTGCAATGTTCTGTCATGTAAGTGAAACAGACCCGTGAGCTCGTGACACTCACACAACACCGTTTGGCGTGAAACTGGGTTCCTGATATTTTCAGGATTAGTTAAAGCCCCTTAAATTTGTTTTTAATGCCTAATGCTAACCGCCACTTAAACCTGGGTTAAGTGCTCTGCACAACTAAGGTTTTGGTCCTATTAGACTCCATCCTATCTTCCTTCTTCCTCTAATATGCCAACTCAGAACAACTAATCATGTAGCAACATCGCACGCCACAATTGCTTAAAAGCCAATTTACAGTATGGAACAACTACAACACTAAAACTTTTAGTTCTTGGTCCAATGTTATGGTACAACGTTAATAGAATAAGATTAAATGAATTGGAAAATTGGAATATTGAAATCCTGTTGGTCCAACGTTGTGGGTGTAACTTTGGTCCAAGCTGGTCTCAGGATTATTTATTTGAATTTCGTCTTTAAAGGTTTTTGAAAAATATGCCCAAAGCTCCATCATTATTCAAACAGACAAGAAACCTTTGAAATGGAAGAGTGGGGCCCAGGAGGTGTTGAACGGTCAAAAAGTTGGAAAGTGAAAGAGAGAATATTATAAAACACACATAAATGTTTGGGCTCTTATGTTGACTGTCATCGAAAGACCACCAGCGCCACCGCCATTTCTGCTCTCACCCCACCACCAAACCAAATCAATACATCGCTCCGAAGAAAGATACATCAAATTACTTTTGTTCTGCTCTCTCTCTCTCTCGCTCTCTCTTTCACGCAGATAATAAACCAAACCCAATTCGTACAGCATCGTCGAAGCAAAGATCAGAACTTGTTTCAACTTAAAGATCCAAACTTGGACCGGGTCATGAATCCGCCACCCCTTTCCCTTCACTGCACCGCATTTCTTACTTGATCTGTGAGTTTTTCTTTTTACCTTGCAAATATTGTTTCTTTTTCTTTCGGTATTTTTTGATGCGTTCTTTTGGATGGGTTTTCGTCTTATTAAGTTGTGGTTTTAAGTGCTTCGTTCTGTGATCAAGTTAGTATTTCTCGATATGCTTTACTTTCTGGTTGATCTCTGTGTTCAAGATCGTTCCTTTCTTGCTCCAAGTTGTCGGTGCCCTTGAAACTTTTTTTCGTCTCTCTTGTTTGCTGTTTCCTGTTTTCCCTGAGCTTTGGTATTTCTCTAATCAGTTTTTGAAATGTTGTCTTTTAACTTGGAACCTTTAATATGTTCTTACCTGCTCAGAAGCTAAAACCCGTTTCTCTTGAAGAAGAAAAGCTTCAACTTTCGTGTCTTGTGCATTTTTCTTATTATAGCCCATTCAATAGGGTGGATGCTTTTTTACGCATGAAGAACCAAAATATTGTTGAATTATCAAATTTTAATCAGATTAATTACAAATAATGTGAATATCGTATTTCCAAATATAGATCCAAAGGAAACATATGCCTGGGTTTCTTCTAATGGACGGTTGTTCGTACGAAGTTACATTCTCGTGTTAGCTTGAGAGCTGCACTTACTTGAAAAAGGGACCGCATAATTGTTGAATAATTGTGTACATTTTTTTCTGTTTCTTTGTTGTTTATCCTTCGTCTTCTCTTCTTGTGTTTGTTCTTTTGGTAGGAGGCAATAATTTCAACCTGTTCTGTGCAGTTAATTATTACTATTTTTGGTACTCTGTCGGAGGCATAATTGTAAGGGAATCTCATTGCTATAAGGTTAAAGCAAATGGCTTCTGTAAGTGTTATACCCACGTCTGGATTACGAGATCCAAATGGAAACGCAGCCGGTGTTGACAGATTGCCTGATGAGATGAATGACATGAAAATTAGGGAGGAGAAGGTAATCTTGGTCATTATTCTTCAAATCAATTTGAAATAAAATGGAATGATAAGATAGAACAAAGTTAAATTTGAATTGCGATTGACAATTCTAATGATTTATTATTGACGAGCCACGGGAATTAGCCCTATTAAAGCGACTAAAAGAACTATTGAAATGAACTCCATTGGAAGAAGAAATCTATTTTTCTGTTTCTCTCAATGATTTTGTTTTAATTGTTTGATGTCTTCAACCCTGCTTAGGAAGTGGAAGCAAGTTATGTTGATGGCAATGGAACAGAGACAGGCCACATAATTGTGACTACGATTGGTGGTAAAAATGGCCAGCCTAAACAGGTCATTCCTAGTAGATGTTTACCTAGTTGTGTAGATTCTATGCTTGCTCTTTGTTTCCGTGATATGACTTGTCTTTTTTTATCCTTACAGACTATAAGCTATATGGCTGAGCGTGTTGTTGGGCAGGGATCTTTTGGTGTTGTGTTCCAGGTAATTTGTGAAGTCTAATGCTTGTGTTATTTTGCATGCTTGTGGGGAATGGTTTGAGTCACCATTTTAAGTTGAAATTTGGACAAACCACTGACTTTACTTTTTATGATCTAATTTTCATATTTAGGCTAAGTGCTTAGAGACTGGTGAATCTGTTGCTATAAAGAAGGTTCTACAAGATAAGCGATACAAGAATCGAGAGTTGCAGACTATGCGACTCCTAGACCACCCTAATATAGTTTCATTAAAACATTGTTTCTTCTCAACAACGGAAAAAGATGATCTCTATCTTAATTTAGTACTTGAGTATGTCCCTGAGACCGTGCACCGGGTAATCAAACACTACAATAAGTTGAGCCACAGGATGCCGCTGATATATGTGAAACTTTACTTTTACCAGGTAAGCAATATTCATGTGCCTTTTCTTTTTTATTTGGGAGAAATTTTGTATATTAGATAATTTATATACTGCTAATCTTATCTATGATTTATAGCATAGGTTTCAACATTTGATCTTGTTAATGACCTCAACTGATCTTATTATTTCCTTAATTTCCTGCAGATTTGTAGAGCTCTAGCTTGCATTCATAACAGCATTGGTGTATGCCATAGGGACATAAAACCTCAAAATTTACTGGTACGTTGACGAGGCATTGAGGTTTCTAGAAGATGAAATTGTGACTTACTCTTTGTAGAACTAACCAGCTTTATGTTCCCTTCATTAAATTCTTTGAATCTTTGATACTTTCTCCTTAATGTGAAAATTTTATTCTCTTTGTAATAGGTCAATCCACATACTCACCAGGTGAAACTATGTGACTTTGGAAGTGCAAAAGTTCTGGTTTGTATATCTGCATTCTAGATGTACTTCCATGTTTAACTTATCACATCTACTCGTATATTATGCTGATTGTGCTAAACATTTTGACAGGTAAAGGGAGAACCAAACATATCTTATATATGTTCCAGGTATTATCGCGCACCTGAACTTATATTTGGTGCCACTCAGTATACCACTGCAATTGATATCTGGTCAGCTGGATGTGTTCTGGCCGAATTACTACTTGGACAGGTGAGGTGCTTCTTCTGTGTTTGATTTTCTTGGTTAAATGGTTTTCTTTTTCTTTGTGCAATAGCTGATGCATTATTTTCATTCATCCAGCCTCTATTTCCCGGTGAGAGTGGAGTGGATCAGCTTGTTGAAATTATAAAGGTATTATTTGTTTTTGTACTTTACTGCAATAATACCGTGGAGGACGAATTTCTTGTGTCAGTTTCCAGTGGATATACATATATATTTGAGAATTATTGGTTAAGTTTTGCATGTGTTGAGTTGTGTGCTTGATTGAGCTTAAAGTGGAGATATCATTGTCACCTAGATACAAGTTAGATTTCATTGTCACCTAGACACAAGTTTTGGACATTTTTGTTGTGCCAGTTCTCTTTCATTCCTTTGACCAATTTATGTGAATTGTACAGGTTTTGGGCACTCCAACAAGGGAGGAAATTAAGTGTATGAATCCTAACTACACAGAGTTTAAATTTCCACAGATTAAAGCTCACCCATGGCATAAGGTACATAATCATTTTATTTTATCGGTCCATTTGTGATCTCATATTCTCAATAAGTACCAACAGCAGGATTTGCTTATATACCTTGTTATGAATGTCCAGATATTCCACAAACACATGCCCCCTGAAGCTGTGGATCTCGTTTCAAGATTATTGCAATACTCTCCTAACCTTCGTTGTACAGCTGTAAGTGCTGTACAATGTCAAGCTGGATATTTTGAGCAAGTAGTTAACGTTTTGAAGATTGACATGTCTGTTTATTCCTAAATGCAGTTGGAAGCTCTGTCCCATCCATTCTTTGACGAGCTTCGTGATCCCAATAAACGTTTACCAAATGGACGTGTGCTTCCACCTCTTTTCAATTTTAAGGCTCATGGTACTAGATCAATGACTTGACGCAATTTCAAGTATGTGCTTATTTAAATGCACGTAAATCACTGTGTGTTGCTTTTGACAGAGCTGAAAGGAGTACCTGAAGAGATGTTGGTTAAGCTAATCCCAGAACACGCCAGAAAGCAGTGCCCCTTTCTTGCATCGTGACGCAGTTTATTGTAGTTAGCAACTGCTTCTTGCAGAGATCCGTGATGTTCTGTTGATCCAAGTAGCTAGAAATCCATGGAATTTAGGCGTGTCGGTTTTGTTGTGTATTCTATTTCATTATTAATTGTTATTATTTATGAGTTTGTGCTGATCTTGAACCTCTTTGTAGAGAGCAGATAAAGAAAGGTTCTATTTTACTCTATTGTAATCCTTAACCAGTATCCTGACCTCCTCTAATTTCCAGTCTAAAGACCGTTGTTGCACATTTCTGACAATGTTATTCAGGTTCTACATATATATATATGTTTTACGTTATGCCGTATACAAGCAACGAGGGGGGTCTGTACGGTTAACGTGATAAGACAGTTTTGACTCAGAAATGCTAACCGGTTTCAAGGAATCGACTTGAGCGATGTGCCAAATGCCAAAATTCTAGCGAACCGACTTATGTAAGTCAGTTGTAAGGACAGTTTGAAGTTGTTTCCCCAAGTGGCAGCCTAAAATGGTCGCAAAGGTCAAAATTTCGTTGGATGAAGCTATGGAATTTCATTCCCTGGCAATGACACTGTCAAGTGCCAATGTGATGATTCTCTTTTGCTGCCAAAAGGTTGAATCTTTATATAAATGCAAACTTTCAAGGAAGACCAATATTCTTAAAACTGAAGTAATCAGAATCAGTTTGGGGCAATAGTACGTCAAACTAAACATGGTTAGCCATCACCGAAAGAACCAACTCAGAAAACCCCGACCATATGTTCTTTGCATATTGATTTAATTTTGTAAGTTATAAAATAAGCCTTCAAGCGAAGGGTATGGTAATGGTAGGCAACAGCCCATCAAAATACAAACAAGTGAATCAACTTACGTCCACGCTCAACAAACTTACAGCTAATCAAACTTCAATAACTAAAAGGTAGAAGTAGAAATTCAGTATCTTGTTACAAAACTTTAGCAAGGGAGAAGGAAAATACTCATAAATGCCATCTATTAGCAGGGTCAGGAAAAAGGGCAGTGATAGACATATGACCATTATTCATCAAATTAGTGGTTTTCACGTCTTATTTCTGTTTTTGAATTGTCTGGAGTTTCTTTTCCGCCAAACAGGGCGGGCAGTGTTCCCAAAAGCAACTTTGGAAAGGATATAATCATCCATTTTCAGTTGTTTAAGTTCTTCAGTTCAACGGAATGTGGTACTCCCACTTGTTGGCATTGTAGGACTAATTGCAGAGAGCCTGAATGTTCCTCCGTAGTCTATTAGAAAAGGGACATTAAAAAAAGAGATAGTTATGACTCTGAGGTTGAGCTTGACAAAGCTTGCAGCGTTAATTGATTGGAGAAGAATATCTGACTCTGATATTATACTAAGGCAATTCCTTGCAGCTAGCCATACAATAAAAGATATTACAGGAACAAGGTAATTACCCCAAACTAGCTTAAACTATTTAGCTTAGGATTGATCCTAGAGTAAATCTCTGCGTGAATTATTACTAAAACATATGGAGGAGTGATATATAACTTTAATAAACTAAATAAAGTAATATATATAACAAAAGATAATGTAATTACTAAACAAAAAATAATAATGAAATTAAAATAGAAAAGGAGAATCAGTAAAACAAATGTTAGGACTTTAAGATTCACTTATATGGAATTACAATTACCAATCAAGATTGATTATCAATGTTGAAAGTGACAAGTAATCTAAAGCATCTATGCCTTTTCTTGATATCTAATTAACTATGGATTAAGCAAAATTAATTTATTTGGTTATCCTAATAGTCTAGGATACTTTTTGCTCTTTAGCCATGGAGTTTTTATTCTCCTAGTGTACGACTTCTACTTTACCTTTTAGTCCTTGATACAATCTTTAAGATTAAATCTATAATAGCCATTATAAACTCAATAATTAAGAATAAAGAGAACAAATCCAACCAGCAAACGAATAATCAAATCATGTGTTGATAATTAAAATGTCCGTACAAGCTATATCTCTAATCTTAACTAGAGTTTCTAGCCACTAAATGTAATGAAAACAAAATTTAAACGATTCAATCTCAATATAAGGTCAAGAATAGAGGAGAAGATCAAGAGAAGTTGTCATAGGCTCCTCCAATCTTGCTTTAAATCCTCCTCTAATGCTAATAAAGATTTAAACAGTGAAAAAAAAATCAAAGTGGATGTCAAAACCTTTCAAAAGATCACCTAAGTTAAACTAAAAATAAGTATTTATAGTTAGGGTTACAAAAATAAAATCCTAAAAGGCTTGTACTTGAGAAATAACAGGCCCTCAAAAATTATGTATGAGAACTAGGGTTGAATCATCATCAACACAGGCACTATTTTTTTTTTTCTAAAACCTTTATTTGTCATGAATCATTATGTAACCAGTGCCTAACACCAAGTTGTAGCTGGCGTCAATTTTAACTTTTGACTTTATTCTTAAAAGCATGATAAGTCTGGCGTTTATCATATGCACACTTTGACATCGATCTAGTTCTTCTTCTTAATCTCTCTAAACTTCACGAAAGATAGGCACCTATCTCTTTGGCAAATTCCAACTCCTATTGTGCTCTTTTCACCAATTTCTTTACTTTTTCATTTTATTGAACTTCTACAAAGTTGTTATCCTTCCTATTCTCTTCCAAATGTCTCTAAAATCTCTTCAATTGGACTACCAATATGGAGAAAGTTACACTAAATTTTGTCTTTTCTCTTCAAGATCCTCACCTACAGCATAATGAACTAAACATAAGAAAACATCATATAATCTACATAAAACATGCTATAAAAGCGTCAAATATCAATTAATTCAACCCCAAATAACATGTAAAATATAGTCTTATCAAATTCTCCCACAATTAACTCATTGGTTGTCTTAAAGCAATCGATAACAAATAAACCTCAGCTACTAACTTAGATTCTACTAAAACTGGAAACAATTTGATTGGATTATCGAAACCCCTCAAAGTTAATTCTAATTCTTTAATTAAACTTTTGTAATTGTCGTGGAATCAGGTCAAATCCTAATAGAATTGAAAACTATTTTCTTGATTTCAATTAATAAAACAAAATGAGGTTTTATGATTAATTAACTAATGAATCAAAATTAACAAAGAATCAAAATAGTGACTAAAAATAGTGAAATGTTTTACTTTCTTATGTTTCATAGTTTTGGATACAAAATGAGCTCTAAAATTTGAAGAACTGTTATTATTTCCTAGTCTTTTTGGTGATTTTAGTTCATTCCTAAACATTTTTACAGGTACCTCCAAAGTTTGTGACAAATCTAATTCGTTAATCAACTTAAGAAATATATGTCCTAAAGATAAGTTTAGTTGCTGTTTTTGATGCTTGAAAAGCGTAATTTCATGAAGATCAACTGAAGAAATATATGTCCTAAAGATAAGTTTAGTTGCTGTGACTGATGCTTGAAAAGCGTGATTTCATGAAGATTTCTCTTCATTTATCAAGGCAGGATCAGAAGTAATAGTTTTAGGTGGGAGGACGGTGCTAACGTTCAGGTGAAAAAGACAGGCAGACCCAACTCTTAATGAAATTTACTTACATTGGGATTACCTAGAATAAGCCAAAGGATTACTGTTTATGAAATAATTCAGAACCAAGCAGCTTTACATTGATGCATTATGATGGAAAGTGATTGCATGTGACGACAGAACATGGGCAACAGTTCCTGACTTCCTGTCCAATGGGCTACATACATAACCAAATATCCACACCAACCCTAAGGCGCAGGTAAGTTAAGAAAATACTTTTCTGGCTTTAAGCGAGATTGTGAGTTTGAACCCTTTTTATATATACAGTTGTTTAAAATTTGGAGCCAAAACTTTGCTTTTCGCAAGAGACCTAACGGACTTAAGCGAGGATTAGTTTAGGTGTGGATGACTTAAAGATATCTTCCCATAATTGAAATCCTATTAGGATACCTCGTAGGCAACAAAAAAAAAACATCCACAACTTACAGACATTATATAGTGCTAAAAAAATCAAACCGTAAGCTAAAGCTGTAAGATATGATTAAATCATCATAAAACTAGCTAAAAATTAAATAAAATTAAAAAATTTGAAATATGAATAAAAGATATTGTCTTTATCAATAAAATAATTTGAAGTTTAATTAAAAAATATTCTTAAGTAAAAATTAATTGATTTATTTTGGTTCATAAAAACTTGTTAGTTTAAAACAATTGACGAATTAATTAACAATTGATTGATTTTTAACAATAAGAGTTATCAAAGTAAATCAAATAAAAAAATTAGATGATTTAATAATTTTATGGTTAAACCAGCCGAACTGGTTGAGTTTTTTAATCATTAGACATTACAAATGTGGTTATAAACTAAATCATATTTATGATTAAATAAATTAAAATTTTAAATTTATCTTTAATTTTTTAATTAAATAATTTATATTCATATGTTAAAATTAGTGTCTAGCAACATGTCATAGTCACGTACATAATAAGAATATCAAAGTAGGTTTGATTAAAATTTTCATGCATGATTACTTATTTTATCATACATTGTTTTGATGGAATTAATATCCATTTAATTTGAGATCATACTAATTATTTTTCATTAGTAATTGATTCTTCTTTTAATGACATACGAAAATTATTTTTAAAGTATCATTTCATTTTGGTTCAGGATTTCTCTAACCGATACCAACTTAGAACAATGAAATATCCTCTTTAGTTTGTTTAGAGTGATGAATAAGGATGACAATGAGCTGATGGTTGTCGGCCTATAGCTCTACCCGTCTACACTTTTTTTTTTAAATTTTGATAAAATAACGTCATTTTGCATATTTCCTTTAAGTCAAGCGGTCTTGGCCCGAGCTATCATTAACTAATATAGTTCATAATTACACTTATACAATTTATTACAATAAATAAGTATTTTCGTAAACAAACAAGTAATGTTCCATGTAAAATTCTCTATATTGAATTGTTTCAATAAATAGTTATTTAATAAACACTCACATATTTATTTAAGCATCTCTATATTTTTGTTTATAAGTTGGACCACTTTTTTTTTCTAAAGAATAAACATAACGTGGTCTAATCTTTAGACTAATATAAAAAACGAAACATTTGCCCTAATTATTTTAAAGAGACAAATCTTATATTAATTATTTAACTACATCTATATATATATATAGTCTATACCATACCCATTAATTATCAATTGCATTATTTTTTACTAAAATAGCTCATAAATAATATTAAAATATAAAAATCCCTACATGCGATACTTTAGAGATTTCAAATTAACGATCACTTTACAACCATCAAAATAAGTTTTTTTTATAAACAAATGAGTATTGTTCGATATATAGTTCTACTAAAGGTTTATTATTATTATTAAATCAAATTTTAAATTAAATTTAATATCTTCTCTAATTTATAAATTAATTAAATAATTTTAATAAATTAAATAAATTTTAAAATTTAAAAATTACAATAATAGAAAATAAAATATGTGTCACAAGCCTGCACACAAATTCAAACTAATTTTTTTAATTTTAAATTTTTATAAAATTAATAGTAGCATAATTAAAATTTTAATTTTAATTTAAAATAAAAAAGTCTTATATGACTTAAAATTTAAGCAAAATCGACGGCATTTTAACTAGACAGAGTTAGATAACATTAGACAAAAGATCTTGACTGCTAGAGGGTGATGTTCATGTGCATAATGATCAACACGTCCCTAATATAGGCCCATAGACTTGTTACCTGATACGTTTTTGTTGCTGCGTGCCGCACAGAGTTTCATGTATTACACAGTTACGCTGCTGACAATTATAAAATCTGTAAGGTAACGTTTTCTACCCACTTTAGGTTATACAAGAACAACAACTTGGAGCATTCTTAGTTAACTTATCATCAAAGTATTGCCTATTATGAATCCATACACTACGACTATTGCTTAACCACTAAAAGATAACTCTATAGAGCGGATGTTTCTTAAAGTTCTTCTCCACTATACCGTTTCTTAATATAAGGAATTAGCCTTTCTAAGTTTGCATGCCTGCCCAAGCCAACTTTGGTTAAATCTTTGCAAGTTGCTAGAGTGCGGTACTTACACGGGCCACTTGCTTCTTTCAACTCCTAACCGCTTAGACTGTCCAACTAATGATGGTCGTTTATACGAGTGACTAGTCTTGAGTCTTGACAGTGACAAACTTACAAGAGTTTCTTCTTTTTAGAAATTAAGAAACATCCACTAGGACAGCGAAGAGTTCAGTCTTACGGAAGTTTTTCTTGCTTTTACTGTTGCAGTCTTCCACAAATTGACGCCTAAATGAAGAATTCTCGCACGTCCTTATTTGCGTTTGCTGTCTTTTTCTTCTTCATTTGCACTCAAGCTAGATGGAATCACCATGCAAAACACAAGCACACTTGCACTCATGAAATACCCAATATCTCTGAACCTCCATCTCTACCACCCGAGATTGCTAATCAACCTGATGCTGCCAATCAACCTGAGTCTGCTAATCAACCTGAGCCTGGTAATCCACCTGATGATGGAAATTTCTACAGCTCTAGTGGGATTTTCGACGTGCGAAAATTTGGAGCTGTTGGTGATGGAACAACAGACGACACAGAAGCATTCAGGATGGCATGGGATGCAGCGTGTCAAATTAATTCTGCAATCATTCATATTCCTTCTGGCTTTAAATTCATGATACAATCTACCATCTTCACAGGTCCTTGTCATGTTGGCCTTGTATTTCAGGTATATTATTAGTTGTAATTAAGTCCTGCACGTTACTCTTTTCGATTCCTAAAGGTTAACGGGACTAAGGTTTTGATACATTGCGGTCGTTGAGAAGGTTGAAGGGACCCTTATGCCACCTGATGGACCTGACTCTTGGCCACAGAAATATAGTAAGCGACAGTGGCTGGTTTTCTACAAAGTTAATGAGATGTCACTCCAAGGAGGTGGTGTTATAGATGGTAGGGGACAGAAATGGTGGGATCTTCCTTGCAAACCTCACAAGGTATTGCCAAGTATGCTGTTAAGCTATGACATTCTGATGATGATTCTATTACTAATATATTTTAATTTTAATGCCACAGGGAATTAATGGAACTACATCCCCTGGGCCATGTGACAGTCCAATTGTATATTTTTCATTGAAACTTTAATTTTACGCTCAGAAAAAGAATTGTTTGATTTAAACACAACCTTGGTGTTGCAGGCTGTGAGGTTCTTCATGAGCTCCAATTTAACCGTCCAAGCACTTAGAATCAAGAATAGTCCTCAGTTCCACTTCAGGTTTGACGGTTGCAGAAATGTTCATTTAGAATCCATCCACATTACTGCGCCTGCCTTAAGTCCCAATACTGATGGCATTCACATTGAGAATACTAATGGTGTTGGAATCTACAACTCAGTGATCTCTAATGGTCAGCATAGAGATATCATAACTCTTCCTCCGTTCCTCCATCTACCGCCCGAAGGCTCTTGAGCTTTAACAATTCCTACCTGTTTGCAGGTGATGATTGTGTCTCAATTGGATCAGGCTGCTATGACGTAGACATAAGGAACATCACATGTGGACCTAGTCATGGAATCAGGTGGATCACTGATCTCTGAAGAAATTTTCACTTCAGAATAGCTTTCTTGTGGCTCTTAAACAAACCATTTAATTATAACTACTTTCTGTTCCCTTTCACCTAGTATTGGGAGTTTAGGTAATCACAATTCACGAGCTTGTGTTTCCAATATCACGGTTAAAGACTCCATGATCAGAGTGTCAAATAACGGAGTTAGGATAAAGACATGGCAAGGTGGTTCAGGAGCAGCATCAGGAATTATATTCAGCAACATTCACATGGACACTGTTAGAAATCCGATTATAATTGACCAATTCTACTGCCTTTCCAAGGACTGTTCCAATCAAACATCAGCTGTTTTCGTCTCAGACATTATATACGAGAATGTAAAGGGAACATACGATGTTCGAAGCCCACCAATGCAATTTGCCTGCAGTGATTCAATCCCATGCACTAACTTGACTCTCTCCGATGTCGAGCTTCTTCCTGCACAAGGAGACCTAGTGTTGGATCCATATTGTTGGAATGCATACGGTGAACTGCCAACGTTGACAATCCCACCAGTTTCTTGCTTGATGGAGGGCGCTCCTCGATTCCTATTGGACAATGACATGGGTTATTGTTGATCCAGTGGATTCCTTCTACAAAGCTTTTCAAATATGCATGTGTATATAATTCAATACAAAAGCATACGCTGTATCCAGTGTCATGGTTAGGTCATGATTATGGAGGTAGTCAGGAATGTTCTAGCGTAATTTCCATCATATCTAATGTCTTTACCAACCAACTTCGATTCTGAAAGCCAAGACCATCTTAACTATATAAAACCTTACTCTCGTTAGGCCCGCGAGCTTAGGAAATTGATGAAGCTAAATCCGTAATCAAATATATACCTTAATCCATTATATTATGTCAAAAAAAGGGGATCAGTAAACGCCTGATCAGGAACAAATATTATAAAGAGTTTGTTAGGTGTGGTAGAATGGAGCAGGAAGAAATCTAAGTAGAGTATTTGATGATCGAATTTTCTATTCCTTGAGAGCATCTAACTTTTTGATATTGGATGGTGAAGTGGGGAGACAACATTCTTTCTCTAGGTTGCACGCGCATAGCAAACTATAATCATATAGTATCACAATTATATAAATGGATAAAGAGCTAGTCTAGCATGTCGACTTATATATATATAAGCATGCTCTGAAAAGGTGTTAGTGAACGTGCACGGGCTTAATTCCAACTGCCTCCCACCAAATTCACATTGAATCATAAAACAATCCATGCATTGCACCGAAAGTCCACATAATGGAATCAGAAATTCGTGATCTTTCAAACACTTGATTGTTTTCTGTGTATGTCATTTGGAGAATTTTGCTTGTAAGAGTTGAAAGTAGCATTTCTAGGTCTCCAACACCATTTAATGGAAATATTGGATTGAAAATTACCTAAAATATATTTTTGAAAAAATTAAAATCTTAGGATAGTCTTCAAATCAAATAAGGAGAATTAAACTCTAATTAAACCAATTGATTAGAATTAAAATTATTTAGTAAGTTCTTATTAAATAATAAAGAGAAAATTCTCACTAAAAATAAAAAAAATATCAAATTATTTTTTAAATGAAGTGCCTTTAATTATATTAATAATACAATCCTTAATAAGTATACAAACTCTAAAATTAGAGTTTTAAAAGGAGAAGTACATTCCCTCTTTTTATAATCTATATAGGAACATCTAAACAATTTTTAAAGGTCAAATCCAATTAAAACTAAATAATTAATCTTCGAGTCTATGAGTCCAGCTTCCACATTGGTGTTGGTTAGCTTTTAAAAATTTATTGATGCATATACTGACGTGTGACTAGATTAAGTTTAACTCTCAAATTGATCAATTTCAAAAAAGTTAAGCTCTAATACGGGCTTTCAGCCTTAAATTTTATATATGCAATATAATTGTAAATATTTTTGTTTCAAATTTTGCTTTTGCATGGTTGGTTCTTTGATACGAATTATTATTGTAAATTGTATATAGTTAAAGAGTCATGAATATTTATTATTCTTTTTATTTGATATTTTGATTTAATTATTATTTTTTATACGATAAAATTTTATCATTTTAAGTACTTTGAATTGTCATTAATTTTATATTTGTATGATAATTAAATAATTTTTTCATATTAATTGTAGTTATTATTTATATGTGAAATATGTAAAAAGTAATATTAATAAAAATAAATAGATTGTTGTTATTTTAAATTTCTATTATTATTATTTTGGAGACATTGTTGATATAAAATTATATATTATACAGTATAATATATTGAGGGATTATTTTGTAATTTTAACAAAATTTAAAGACTATTTTATAAATTTAAAATATTATTCAAAACGATATCCAATATTAATACGCATCAGTGCATTAACGTACCAAAACTAAATCTAGTATCAGCACCAGTACAGTATTCATAATATTACACCATATACTAGCATAATTTATGAATTCAACTGCTCTTAGTTTCACTTTCTTTTCTTCATAGATTATAACAATCAAACTATGTTATGCCTTTTTCTCCCACTCTAAAAGTAGTTTGAGATCATTTTTCCCATAAAAGGTAGGAATTTTTATCTTAATACTACTCAAATCGCCATCTTGTTATGAAACAGTGCTTTTAACTTTCCTAGAACTAATCTCCTCATAATCAGAATCCTCCTCCTTCTTTCTAACATATTTTTCCTAAAGGATTTAGGTCTGGATGGGGATTCCAAATGATTGGACTTCATGTTTAAAACCTTTAATTGGTCTTAGATAATCTTCATAAACAACTTAAAATCACTTTCTACATAATCTATACTGTTTAAACTTGCAAAGAAAATATTAATAATAAAAGATTAAATTTTTTTGTAAACTCCTTTACATGTTTAGACTTGAGATTAAGTTAGTTAATCACTCATGCTTTACTCAATTTTGGCTTTTCTTAATGATGTTCTCATCACTGTTGCTCCTTACAAGTTCTTTATGAAGAACTATATCAATGGTTCTACTTAAATGGCAAGCAACAATGGAGTTATAAACTTTGGCTCATGAAATCAACAAAAAAGAAGAAGGGAAATGAAATCAATAAGAAAGAGTAAAGAAGGTGAAATCAACATGAAAGTAACAATGATAAAATGAAACTTAGAAATCTTTTCAAATAGGAAAATGTTTACAACACTTTATAGCACACTAGAACACTTTATAACTAGTTTGCACAATATATGATATTTAGATTTTGATGTGCACTTTTTAATTATAATTTTCATTTATGTTTTCTCTGAATTTTTTAATTTCACGTATACCTGATGTAGACTATCTCAAAAATACAAGAAAAAAATAAATACGAATATCTTTAATTGATGAAGAATGCATGAAGTGAA
The DNA here is from genome assembly GCA_025531925.1 of Erythroxylum plowmanianum. Lineage (NCBI taxonomy): Eukaryota > Viridiplantae > Streptophyta > Magnoliopsida > Malpighiales > Erythroxylaceae > Erythroxylum > Erythroxylum plowmanianum. Next base: position 6,295,723 of record JANVCQ010000004.1, read on the forward strand.
CTATCAATCAAAAAAATTTCAAACAAAAAGAATTGTATAATATAGATAATGACTAGGCTTGGCAATGGACAAGGCTAGGGCTTAGGTGGAGCCTCATCTAAAAATTTATATTCAAGCCTGAGCCCAGTTCGAAGCCCGATCGGGATTGAGGAGCCTAGCCTAAGCTCAATCTCGATTAGGCTTGGGCAGCTTGAAAATCAATCTAGCTTAATTTTATTTTTTAAATTAAAAACATTATTTTTTATAATTTTTGAATTTTCAAGCCTGATTTCAACCTGAAGTCTAAAAATTTCAATAAAAAATATGAGCCAAGCTTGAAGCATCGATTAACTTCAAACCTGGCTAGGGCAGACACTCTTTTTCAACTACAAACATTGAAACTAGGCCAATCACAAGTATCATATTAGCTCGGTTTGCTTCTATTTCGTAAACTTCCTTTATCTAATCCAAGACCTGTGCCTGATACTAAAATGATATTGGAGTTGATTACATAGTGTTACAATACTCACTATTTTTTATTTTTAACTCCAATCGGACCAAGTTATTAGACATTCTCCAAGTATTGTTATTTATGTATTAAGCACATACCATCTTCAACAATATGTAGAAAAGTACTCAATCTTGGCAATACATCTCATTTATCTTGAACAATCTCATTTTCTTGCATTTCCATGATTAGTCTTTATCAAAATTGCCTTCATATGTTTGGTCTTTTCCCTGATTATTAGAACTCTAATTCTTTGTAAAAGTAGTTGAAAATTGTGCTGATGCAAATTGATATCTATGACTTTGCCTTTAGTTCAAACAACACTTGCAATTGAATTGTTGAAAGTAACTTCACACATCAAACTAAAAGTTTCAACATAAAGTTCATGTTAAGATCATCAAAACTTGCATATCATAGAATAAATTGCTATGAAAAATTTGGCCAAACCATCCCCAAGATACTCAAATATTCCATAAGAAATAAGATGGTGAAGAATAGAGAAGAGAAAGGAAGAACATATTCAAGAATCACGAGTAGTTTTTATTCATTTTCTGACAAACAAATGGCCAGTTCTGTTACTTAGAAACCTCTGATTGCAATGAGAAGCAACCAGGGAACATAGAATATGGCAGTGATAGATAGAAAGTTGCCTAAAGCTTAAATGAAATCTTAGTCCATTGCACATAGTGAAAATGATCCAAACAAAGCTAACATGGCAAGTGACGTCATACTTCAAGTGATTGTGAACCAGAAAGTGGGCGATCAAACCCAAATTTAGAGCAGAAATGGGACGAAAGGAACATCTAAGCTGAAATAGTGCCTTTACTCAATTCTAAGAGATTTTAGAATATTTACGATTAACCACATTTTTTAAAGATTAGTTTGGTGGTTTCATAATTATTATAAACTAAAATAATAAAATATCGCTTCCTTATGGATAGTAATTTCAATTTTTGAACGGATTCTTGGAGTTAAAGAAAATGGTGAATGAAACTCCTAATTAGTCAACACTGACACGTTTGTTTTCTTAAATGATAAAATCTTAACATGTGATTCTAAAGAGTTGATTCTCTTTCAATTTTAGTTATTTCTCACGCATGTGCTCAGGCGTCAATGGATATCCAGGCCCAATAAGTAATGCCTATTGTTTTTGTTTTTATCAAATTTTCCTGTCATCATATACGCGCGCGCGTGTCTATGGGTTTTGTTTTAGGACACTTATAAGTTATAATCTTTACTGTGCCATTTCATTCCTTAAAGAAACAAAGTTTAGAGGGGGAGAAAGTAGTTCACAGATAACCTGAAAGATTATTCCGACCCAATAATGACCTCAAGAACAAAAATGTAAAATGATTTTTCAGAAAATATTTAATATTATCTTTAATTAATAGAGGCTTCAAAAGAGAACTTACCATAGTACACAAACATCTTCCGCTACTTTTTCTTTGCGTTTTTTTATAAAGAGACATGTGATCCTTAATTAGTGGAAGTTTCAAGTATTTTATTAAACATTTATTTCAAATTTTTAGTTTCATGTAAATATTATCTTGTTAAATAATCTTTTATACATATTTTATAAATCAATATGTATAATTAAAATTTATTTAGATTATTCACGCAACATAAATAATTTAAATTTAATAAAAATTAATGTATAAAAGTTACTAATGAATTAATTAAACTATGTTTTAAACTAAAATTGAAAAGCTGGCAACTTTGTCCCTCGCTGCAGGCTTATTTTAGGTGGACCAAATTCTCGTGACTCGTGAGACATAGAATTGGAAACCTTTTAAGACTTGACTTTAAAAAAAGGAAATTGTCGATGTGAACTTGGTAAAAATTGGAGCTTCATCCACCAATTGGGCGGTGACGTAAGACACAAGTTGGGTACAAAGGTGGAAAACGAGCGGAACAAAGGGAAAATGCACCCGGCTTCCCTCCCCGAGTTGTCGAATCAAACGTTATTCCGACAATGCCCCTGAAAGGACTTGGAATATAAAAATATAAAATACAATGGTAGTTACATTAAAGCTCAATAAAGCAACCAACATCGTGCAATACGTCATCCAAGCTATCGTCATGTTATGATGGGCTGACGCCTCAGCCTCACAGAGATTTGTAAGTTCACGTGAGTTTGAATTTACTCAAATGCCACCCCCTTCACCGCTTTATGTCTTCACAAGAAAAATAGTATGGCAATTTTCTGGAATATAACGCTTTTTTTGTATATGTTTCAGTCAAAATTATATTGTCATAGGCACGATGTAATTAATTCTATCTTATATTTAGAATTAATTTGCACCAAGTCATAAATTAAGTAGGTCCAAGGATTTGTACGGGGGCACGGTCGGTTTGTATGGCACCTGACTCTGACCATACTATAAACTCTTGTCATTTGTCCCAAGGAAGCATCGAAGAAATAACCTCGAAAGCGCACGAGACTATAGTCTGAACCTGTATCAACAACCACCACTCACATGGAGAAGGAAACCCAGAAAACGGAACTGTGCAACCGTGACTATGGGGAAGAAACTGAAGAAGAGAAGATGGAGAAGTTCTTTGCCATTATCAGAAGCATGCGTGAGGTTCGTGATAGCCTGATTACCGACGGTTTCGATGTCCCAACCTTGAAGAAAGAGACGGCTGGTGGAAGTAGGAAGAAGAGAAAAGTTGAGGAGTCAGACAAGACGCCGCGACGAGTTGGCTCCTGGAAGCCTACGTTTCTACATGAAGACTTCGTTTCAGAATCTGACATAGACAAGACGAAGGGACCAGTTGGTGGTGCCTGGAAACCCACTTTTCGACGAGAGGACTTTATGTCAGAACCTAATGTTAAGTTACAAACTCCTTCTCTGACCACCGTTGACAACGCACCAAGAAATGAAGTTCCTGACAAAGAAGCCATTGAAGAAGGTCTGGACCTGACGCTTTCCCTCTAATTCTAGCCGTTTAACGTTTCGAGCATCATCAGTTTATCATCTTCCAATTAATAAGATGTGAATATACATATGTTTAGCTTGGCTAGTATCGGAAGAATGTGTGAAAGCAATATTAGCTTGATATATTTTTTCTTTTGAATATTGTCAGGGCAGCCAATCAGCCATACGTGCGTAAACAATAAAATAAAATTTATTTTTACTTTCTTAAAAAATAAAATAAAATAAATAGGATTCACTTTTAACTTAAAAAAAACAGGTAAAAATAAGCTCATTTTTTTTCTTTACTTAAAGCCTATAATATGCTAAGAACGAACATACTGGTTGTACTCAACATCTAGTGTGAATCTATTATAAATATGGTAATTAACATGTTTAAATAATTCGTTAGTAGACTTGTACCATATCAAAAAATGATATAAAAAAGATGTGGGTTGAACATAAAAATAGGTTTTTAATTGTATTGCCTTTTCATTTCATAAATTTGCCCAAACACTTGTATAACTAATTAAACTCTAGCTACGATCGTCCTAGGGTGATGTAAAGTTGATTATGATTGTGGAAAAAGAAAAGCGTATATATAAAGTGTAAGCTTTTTAATTTTATTGGTTGTTTATTGCTTAAATTGGCCCAGGCTCTTATAAAGAAGCATAAAGTTCCAGAGAATAGATTGAATAATAAGTGATTAGTTCCTTGAAGTTTTTTGATAGACAATAGATTGATGATCGAAATATCAGACATTGCCTTGGCTTTTCACAAGTTAAAACAGGCCAACTTGCAGGTGAAAAGAGAAACATCCTCAAGCATAATTCGTTCTAAGGTATAATCAAACTACAGGCTGTTGCAGTCACGAGATTCAACATGAATTGCTTTTTGATCCAGAGAACGTCATTTAAAAAGCAGTAGATAACAGTTTTGCATACATAAGTTTGATTGTACAGTTAAAAGGAATCATAGCTAATAATATATTACCGCTATATAAGTTAGAAACTGTTAGAAAAATCAAAATTGACTGTAAGGTTATAAACTAACACAAACGTTAAGTTGAAGATTAAGTACAAGGATGTATCAGGTAAAAGGGCTAGAGAAACAGGTTGAGATAGATTTTATTTGGGCCGGACCTCAACTCCATTAGGGTTTGCTTAAATCCAACTTCTTTTTTTCCTTCTACCAAACAGGCAACAAAAGTTGATACGTGTCAGACTTGTCTGTATAAAAACGTGCGCTAGGAATCTATATTAAAAATTGACAGAGCAAATCGCATAACAACTTGTCCGCTTCATTTCCAACTTGTCAGCTGCCTTTATTCCAACTGATTTACGTGGAAAACTCTTTCGACTTGTGCAGTTTTCGTTTACTTACGTGGTCAGTAACAAAGTCTTGCCTAAACATTGCCAGTTTGATGAGATCCCTGATACACGACTTATTTTCAAAAAGTTTCCACCGAAAACTCGTGAATCATCTTTTGGAAAAAGTATCACTAATCTAACGTAGAATTTTATTAATAGAATGGAATGAAATGTAATATTATTTTATTCTTTGAGAGAAGGATTTATAATGAAATATAATAAGATACAAGAGCAGAGTTTCATATTACATTTCATTTCATTCTAAACAGTAAAAATGAGAAACTTTCGATCTAGAAAGTTTAGGGTATAATATAAAATAATCAACAACTTTTCACTATATTATATTATAAATCTTTCTTCTAAACAATATCTCACTATTTTACATTATGAATCACTTCATCATTCGCAAACAACAATTTTTTAATATTACATACATTTATATTTCATTCCTATAAAATATTTTTTTTACATTCCATTACATTAAAAATCTTACATCAAACCAAATATAGCCTAAAGTAAATTACTTGTTTGTAATGGCATTAAAGGCTATTAGGAAATATGTAGATCTGTTAAGTGCAATTTTAATCGTTTGTCAATATTGGTCTACTAGAGTTTTGCAGCGTGCTACATCTATACTAATTATCGGATGAATTATGTGTACAACTCATCATCGTCCATTTTAGTAGTTAACTCAACATAAATATCAAATTTAATGCATGTCTCGTAAGATTAAAGTCAAAGCAGTTCTCATGATCAAGAGATTTCTTTTTTTCTTTTAAA
>JANVCQ010000004.1:6311323-6347929 GCA_025531925.1 Erythroxylum plowmanianum
ATTTTTCAGGACTCAGAAGAATACCCCGTTAGGCAACGGGTGTATAGCAACTGCATGTGAGTGAGAGAAGAGGTCGGAGATCAATTCGCGTCTGCATTAGTGTCTTCTTCTTATTTCTGTATAAATTGTGTATACTGAATTTTTGTATAAATGATTATGTCATTTTGTAAGGTCAAACTGACTTGATTGATTTGTAAATATAAAAGGGCCCAAGTGGTCATTAATTTTACTATTGATTGTATATGTTAATTAACTCCAATATAGTGTGTGTTTTTGATTTTTTTTTAAAAAAAACTTTATACTGACTTTAGTAATGTAGCACGCCACCCTCGCGGGGCACGGACTCGGATATCACCATCGATGTCAGGTTCGGGTCATGCGGGAGTGAGGTGTTACACCAACACTCCCGAAAAGATATTACTACCAGCTGCAATACAATCACCGTTACTATTCTGAACCACAAAATCGGTACCAGTCGTTCCTAACTCCTTGAAAATAGCTACATCAGTGTTAATTTTTATGAAACCAACGGGTGGTTTCTGCCACATGAGAGGAAAAGCAAGGTTGGTATGTAAAGCTGATGAGTGACATCTCCTAGCATTATTCCAATTCCGCAACATCGAACGAGCTAGAACAAGTATAGCGTGAGCTGAATGTTGTATTTCATGCCAAACCCAATCATTTCTATTCTTCCACAAAGCCCAACAAATAGATAAAGCCAAACATTGATCCTCAACAGTATAGTGGTGTGCAACAAAAGAAAACCAATCGGGCAAAACAACATAGGTGGAAGGGAAAAAACCCAAGTGAGAAAGTGACCACACCTCCTTAGCATGACAGCACTCAAACAAAAGATGTGAAATAGATTCAGGCCCAACACCGCAAATAGGACATAAAGGCGAGATACCCACGCCTTTATTTACAAGAAAAGCACGAATGGGCAAGCAATTATTTAAAGAACACCAAAAGAAATTTTTCATCTTAGCAGGTATATTCAACGACCAAAACTTCTTCCAAATAGGAGAAGAAAGAACCTGAACCAAACCTCTAGGGGCGGCATGTATAGAGCGGTAAGCACTTTTAACCGAATACACTCCTTTGCTATCAAAAGCCCAAACCTAATCATCAATGTTGCGATGTAAGCTCAGAGGAATCTGGAGAATTAAATCTTTATCTCGTTCATTAAACAAAGCTGAGAGTAAAGGCAAATTCCATTGTTTGAGGTCATGAAGAATCAAATCCGAAACCCGTAAATTTAGCCAAGCATCATCCAAAACCGAAGTGACATAAGGATTCTCCACATCTGGTAGCCAATGGTCAAAACAAATGCTAATTGTACTCCCATTCCCAACACATTTCCTGCATCCTCTTTTAACCAGATCAATGCTATAAAAAATACTACTCCAAGTATAACTAGGGTTAGTACCTCTTTTCGCATCCCATATTGTGCTTCGCGGAAAGTAGCGGGCTTTAAGAACTCTAGCAACCAACGATGAAGTATCTGCCAGCAACGACCAAACCTGTTTCCCAAGCAAGGCCATATTAAAATAATGAAAAGTCTGAAAGCCCCTACCTCCTAGGTGTTTCGGCCAACACATTTTCTCCCACGCCATCCAAGGGATGCCTCGCTTTTGCCTTAAATTAGTGCCCCACCAAAAGGAATTAAGCACCGCCTCAACCTTCTTACAAAAACCCATCGGCAATCTAAAGACAGTCATAGCATAGTTAGGAAGAGACTGGGCAACCGACTTCAGAAGAATTTCCTTGCCAACCCGTGACAAAAAAGACTTGTTCCATCCATGTACTCGTTTCCACAGCTTCACTTCAATAAAAGAGAATATTTCCTGCTTATTCTAGCCAATAAAGAAAGGTAAACCCAAATAAGCAGCTTCCCTTGCTCCTACTCCCACGGAAAGACAAGAAGAAATCACATTCCTCTGCTGGGGTGGAGTATTAGAGCTGAATCTAATAGAAGACTTGTTGAAATTCATAAGCTGGCCCGAATCTAATTCATAAGTATGTAACAGCTCTTTAATAGCTTCAACCTCCCGAATATGTGCCGAAAAGAAAATATAACTATCGTCAGCAAAGAAGAGGTGGGAAACAGCAGGAGCTCCAACAGAAACTTTATAACCATGAATAAGTACTCGATTTTCAAAAGATCGGATCATTGATGACAGCCCTTTCGCACATAAAATAAACAAATAAGGTGAAAGAGGATCGCCTTGTCTCAGTCCTCACTCCGGTAAAATAGGCTCCAACAATTTATCTTCATGAGTCACATAATACTAAGCAGAACAAACACATAATTTGACCAAACGGACCCATTGTATATGGAATCCCAATCGGATTAGTACCTCTTCCAAATAGTGCCACTCAATCCGATTATACACCTTGCTTATATCCAGTTTAAGAGCTACTTTGCCTTCCTTCTCCTGAGTCTTCCTCGTCAGAAAATGGTTGATCTCATAGGCCACAAGGAAATTATCAGAGATAAGTCTATTTGGAACAAAAGCACTTTGATTTTCTGAAATCAAAGCAGGGAGGATGTTCTTCAACCTATTAGCAATCATCTTCGTGATTACTTTATACAAAATGTTGCATAAAGCAATTGGCCTCAAATCTGCCAACGTCTTAGGCGCATTCTTCTTTGGGATTAAAACAATAGCTGTCTTAGTAAACTCTTCAGGTAGATAACAACTATGAAGGGAATGGAGGCAATCCCTTGTGACATCCTCCCCTACAATGTGCCAACAATTCTAGTAAAAAGCTGCATTCATCCCATCCATGCCAGGAGCTTTATCAGAGTGGAGACTAAATACTGCACACTTTACCTCCTCAGCTGTATAAGGCTTTAGCAGTATATCATTATGCGCTTGAGAAACCATTGGTACCAAAGTCGCAGCAACAGTACCTGTACTTGCCTTAGTTGCTGTAAAAAGATCCTTAAAATAATTCACAACAGTGTCGTCCAAGCCCGAATTCCAGTCTCGAAGCACTCCTGTATGATCTTTTAGTTGAGTGATATGATTTTTCCTCCTTCGTTTGGAGGCTACCGCATGAAACAGCTTTGAGTTCGAATCTCCATCTTGAAGCCATAACAGTTTGGCCCTTTGTCTCCAAAAAATCTCCTTCTGTCTAAGGGTTTCATGATATAATTCTTGAAAGCGACGAAAATCACCCTCAGACAATCCTCCCTCTCCTCATCGAGCCCTCTTCATATCATCCTTTAAACTTGCGAGTTTCTCCTTAAATTGCCCTGTGATCTCCTTCCCCCAAGATGCTAGAGAGTCACTGCATACTTTCAATTTATCCCGCAGAGAAAGCCCCTTATGTTGAGTCCATACATCTTCAACCACAGATAGAATGTTGGAATCCCTTAGCCAAGCATTTTCAAATCTGAACCTTTTAACACTCAGTCGAACTGGCATAACAATTGGATCCAGAAAAATAGGAGAGTGATCAGGTGAAGTTACATCCAGATTGCTCACCTTATAACAGGGAAACCTCCGAATCCATTGATCACAGGCCAAAGCACGATCTAGACGTTCCTCAATCTAACTCTCAGCATCATTACCACGAAACCATGTAAAGCCATAACCTTGCATTCCCAAATCGACCAACTTGCTGTCCGCGACTGCTGCCTGAAAACCCAACAATAGACGATCTGGCTGGGGGTTACCTCCTCATTTTTTTGTTTGGTGGAGAATATCGTTGAAATCCCCAATTGTAACCTAAGGCAGCGTTGATTTATTCGCGAGATTCCGAAGTAAGGTCTATCCCTCCTCCCGTCTATTACGATTTGGCTCGCCATAAAAACCGGTTAGTCGCCAACCATCCATCCCTCTGATACGAATTTCTACATCTATATGTCTGCGTGAATACCCAAGCAGACGAACATCATCCTTGCTCTTCCAAAACAAGGCTAATCCCCCACTCTGACCATTGGGCTTAACACTGAATAAACCTTCAAAGCCCAATAATCTTTTAACTCTCTCCAGCTTTTCCTTACTACAAATTGTCTCTATAAGGAAAATCATGTTGGGTTTTTTTGCGGAAACTAAGTCCCGAAGCGTACGAATTGCACGTGGGTTACCCATCCCACGACAATTCCAACTAAGGCAACTCATAAGGACTGGCAGGCCTGTTCCACAGGTCCCGCTAACAGTGTGTTTTTTGAGTCCATAATAGCAGAAATCACGTGGCTATTCTCAGACCCAGTCTCATCCTCCTTCAATTTCGGACACTCTACCATACGTCTGCGTTTTGAGTCCATCAAAACCACCCCTCCCTCGTCCCTTAGACACGTCGCATTCTTCTCCCTATCACTAGAATCCACCGTGATCTCCTTGCCTTTCTCACTACTAGTTGCAATCTTGACATCTGAAATAAGATCATGATCTCCACTTGCCATGTGTCTTCCGTAATTTGCACTCCTTCCAAAATCATGTTTGTCAACTGCCATCGCCTCCGCTGCCATCGCCGTCGTCGTCTCCCCTATAGTCCCTGAAGTGCTCCTGTGCAGTGGCATTTCACGGAACCATTGACTGCCCATCGCAGACGGTGAGCGTCTCATACTAGCACGAATAGATTCATCAAACTTTCTTGGGACAGTTCCTGCAGGTGAATCATAGACAACCTTGCAAAATTTTTCAGTGTGGCCTAACAGACCACAAACGAAGCATACAGTAGGTAATCTTTCATACTGAAAATCCAAAGTGACCCACTCCCCACCTTGGCGTTTAATCTTCATCTCATGTTTAATGGCCTTGTTTACATCCACTGCCACTCGAATGCGCATATAGCTACGCCAAATGCCATTGAAGTTATTCGGATCAGACTTTACAAACTCACCTAAAAAATTTCCGATAGTCTGGGCAACTTTTTCAGACATAAAACCCACCAGAAGTTTGTGGACTTGCACCCACAGATCGACCTTATGTAAAATCATGGATTCCGGTTGATCAGTGGAACAAAATTTTTTAACAGTAAAAGCTGATTATCAAACGTCCACGACCCATCATCAAGTACTCGTTGCATATCCTGTTCATGAAAAAACTGGAAAATAAATCGGTTAGGATCAATATCCTTTATGTAAACCCCCATAACAGGTCGCCACAGAGATTCTAATGTATCCTTCATCGACTGCGCATGAATGGGTTTCTTCGCTGAAAAGCTGCCTACCAAACTCCAACGAACATCAATCGCTCCTTCAATATTCCCAGCATCAATCACCACCCCTTCTTCCTCCGGCTCTTCAATAGTCATTTGATGACATTTTTCATGAAGCATATTGATCTCCTCAGATGCCATCAAGAACAACGAAACCAGCCAAGAAAACACAAAACTATGGAAGGATCAAAAGCTAACTTGTCAAATGACAAGACAGAGAAAACTTGTCAAAAGACAAGACAATAGGTCATTTTTATGCTTTAATCCTCCATATAATTACTCACTAGCTTACTGATATATTTGTTAAATAAATTTATCATCTATATGGATTTCCCTTTAATATAGTCTCTTAACCATGATCCTCTGTTTATGAGTTCTTTTTGGGCAAGAATCATTTAAATTCCAAGTTGCCTCTTTCTCTATAACTAGCTCTTAACATCCACATCTAATAGCCAAACTAAGATAGTAAATCATTATCGTGAGGATTATTTACAATTCTTTATCATCAACTAACAAAAAATGTGAGTATAATACCTTTATTAGGATTAACGAATTTACAACATTTTTTGGCATTCTTGACACACTCCATTTAAAACAATTTATGTTCATGCTTCTCCATTACTGTGTGATTACATTTTAGGTTTCTTTGGGGTAGCTTTTATGGAATAATTTTTTATTATTGCTTAACTCCAAGCCAACCTTAAGTGGTTTCAATTAAGTATGAAAATTTAGGTTTGTCTTTATTACACGTATGTCTAGTTTGAAGGGGGAAATTGGATGTTTGTGAAATTTAAAACATAATGTTAATTTTGAATTGCTGATCGTCAATCTAACAAACTATCTAAAAGGTATTTTGGTCCCTTCAAAGTGCTAACTTGCATTGATCCAATAGCTTACAAACTAGAGCTTACTTAGAAGACTGAATTCATAATGTCTTCCATATTTCTCTTCTAAACAATGTAATGGAGATCTTGCCACCTCATCAATCTCCCTTCCTCTACCTTTTCATAGTTCACAGCCACTTCTTACACTAGAGAAAATTTTGGGTTGTTTCATTAATTTTGGTTTACTGGCAATCCTAATCTCCTTCAAAAGCTACTTGGGAACCTTTTAAATAGTTCTAGTAAGATTTTCTCATTTCAACCTTGAGGATAATAATTTTTTAGATAGAGAGGATAATGTTACAAGCCTAATGATCACAATTAAAGATCCAATAGTTTAGTGAATTAAGAAGAATTAAAGGATAGCTCATAAGCCAATTAAATTTTCTGATCTTGACTAAGCAATTACTTTTATTTTATGTGTTAGAAGTAGGCATGGAATACGTTAGAGCACTAGGTTGTCCTATCTTAACTGAATTGTATTACAGTGGTGAATATATGTAATGATTATCAATGATGAGGCAAGAGAATTATTGTATGGCTGAAAGACAAAAATATCTCATATATTTAGGAAAATTTTGGAAAAACTTCCTATCATTTGAAATTATCAAAAAAAAAGTCCATATAGTTTAAACTTGTCCTGAAAAACCCTCCAAAGTTGACTTCCATTAAAAAAGTAATAGAACTTCTAACATGTCAAAATTGGTCTACATAAACCAATCAAAATAAAGTGACATGGACCCAAAATTTAACCTGACCCAACTTGATTCTAACTCGACCCTAGTATGGAAATAACATAGCCTTAATGTGAAAATAACTCAACCCCAACTCACCTGATTGCTAAAGTTCCTCCAAAATTAGGTATTCATCAATTTTATTAATAAATCACATTCTATTTAACTATACTACCTTCTTCATCTAGTTAGGACTATTAGTTGTTTATATTACATTTGCTTGGTTTGTCCTTTGATTAAAGCATTAATTCTTTGTTTCAGAACCCTTTGTTTCATGTTATGGTCAAATTCTTGATGAACCTATACATTTTTCAACCTTCTCCTCCTCTAACTCCATGTGGATTTTTGATTCTAAATCGTGAAAGCTTCATTTGGGATTGAGAAATTTTCTCCTCCACTAACGTTGGAATAAGTATCGGTTAGAGATAGTATCATCTCTTTTGTTATTTTATGTGGGTAAATCTTATTTCTCGAAACAATGTAATGAGAAATTAAAGTTGTAGGTTGATGTAGTGATCATATGCATTTGATCTTAGGGATATCAATTTATCCTAGATGGACCTTATAATATGCAATTGATAAGCTAATCAATAATATCTTCAAGTATTATTTTGTTACACTCAAACAATAAGTAAAACAAATAAATCAAACAGCTAATAATTGCAAATCCAATATTTGAGGAGAAAAACATTTTGTATCGATGTTTGTTGTTTTTTGTACTTATTAAACTTGCTTTAATCCAACATTAGCTTTTATAAAGGCATAACAATTGATGTTTTTTACAAAATGGAACTTCAAAATGTATCTTTGGTAACTGTTATAGTCAAGCATTATAATCCTCTAAATATATAATACGGTTTCCTCTTTTTTAATTTGGTCCATTTGCTTTGCAATGTTTGTATGTTGTTCACTAGCTATTGTCTTAAGTTTTTTATGGGAACCATTGCTATATCTTTTACAAATTGTAGCAAGTATGGACTAAGTTGCTATTTGTCGAGCATATGTTTTTGTCCTGATTATAACAACATCTAATGTCTTATACGACTAATGTAGAAGTTAATTATTAAGTGATGCACATCCTAGGAAAGTGGTATGTATTCTTTTAGACATAATCATTCTTATTTTGAACTTGTTAGATATTTCACTTATGGAATGTGATGTTATCTTTATGAAAAATAGTAATGTTGATTAGGAATGATTGTTCTCTTTATCACATAGTGAATCTTCACATGCACAATATTTCTATATTTCATTTTCCTATTTGGAAGAAGATGAAGAGAAATGTCTACCTCTTTCTCTTTGACAATGTCCTATTTGAATTTTTTATTACTTGTTTAGTTTATGAACTGACTAGTTAGTTTTCTCTACATTATCAAACTTAATAGTTATATAACTTTGCATTATATTGCTCCATGTTTTTTGTGAGGTTCTTAAAGAAAGAGGTGGAGTTGACATAGCAAATAATAATCTCGAGCATAGCAGTTTTGTTGGACCCCGTTTTCGGAGCCCAACTATCTAGATATCATAAAATGTGAGTGTGCGTATTACCTTGTAGGGTTATCTACATGAACTCTCATTAGCTATCATCGGTTCATCTTCGTTCTTATAACATCCCAAAAGTTTCTTATTCGATCAATATAGATCAAGATATGCTTAAAAGCCAAAGTATGCTCATAACCAAGTCATGCTCCTCCAATCGATTCCCTCATTTTCTTTCCATCAATCTTTTTCAAATCAACACCAAGGGATACCAATCTTTATGGAGAGATAGAAAAATGTGTTAGGAATCTATTTGTTCAATAATCACTTCATTTGGAGGTCGAATGATGAAGTTATGGCTAAAAGAGTCAACCATGGTTATGTCCTCAATCATATTGTACATGTTTTGGGACATTGACATAACTTTAACTAGAGTTATCAGATTGAGGTCATTTTAGGATGGTTTCGAAGAGGACTTTGAGGTCTACAACTTTTGTGAAGACCCAAAGAGAGATTTTGCTATCTAGAAGGTCAAATTTCAAATTTCCGAAAGTATGCAGTGTATGTTTGTTAAACGAACATAAACCTCCACCTAACAGATATACACGGGCTCTAGGCTAACAAACATACACCTCCACCTAATAGACATACACGGGCTCTAGGGTGTCTTCCAGACTTGTGAAGGTCCCTTTAATGGACATGGATTGGCCTAGGGACATTTTAGACCTGAGAAGATCCATGACATAGATGAGACAAAACTCCCTCCAAAGCATCTCCAATGATTCCTACATCCATTCTAACATAACTTTCACTCATAATCTTCCCAAATTCACTTCTTCTAATTCAATATCTCTTCTAATGCAATATCACTCCTTAAACATTCAATTACCAAATTGATTTCATTAAACTCCCAAATCTCAACTTAATTGATTCATCACATTCAACTAATTCTCATCTTTCACTATAGCTGTCCCATATGCATCCTGTACAGCATTACTAAATTATAATGATCATATTTCTCAATTACAATATCCAAAAATTTCATACTATATATCATTGGAAAGATAGAAAGATAATCTACATCTTTCAAAAAGAAAACTCTGTCTAATTTAGCCTAGATCAATGCAGTTTTTCCTCAGAATTCAAAACATAAAATTTTACCCTTATGAATGCTTGAAAATGCAATGTACAAACTTTGAGAGTTATGATAAAAACACAATCATATTTCATTATCATCAAAAGATAAGAGTTTCACAAAGCTTTAATGGGCATTTCAAGTCACCATACATCATAGTCCAAAAATACATAATTTACACAAAGTTGAATGGCTCAAAATGCAACTAAAGCCCTGTTTTACAAAAACTAACTTAAAATACAAAATAAGCATAATCTGGAGTAATGCCTTTATGCTCGATCACTCGATCTCGTGCTCATCACCTGAAGATGGGGAGGAATGAGGGGTAAGCTTAAAGCTCGTGGTTAACAGTTTTATAATCGGTAATAAGCAAAAACCATTGAAAAACTCACAATGAATCATGAATCACATATTTCCCAATTCTCAATTTATCAAACAATTTATAAGCAATCCAAATCATGCATTTAATAAACTTGTTAACACATAAGCACATCAAAATGGTTTGGGAGGTCCATAAACATAACGATCTAACACATTCCCACAAAATGGTCTTGTTTAGTCGTGAATGGAACAAACTAACACAATCCCACATAGTAGTTTTTGCATAGTCGTAAACATGAGGGAGTCCGTGAAGGAGCTCTATGCCACTAGCTGGCAGGCGGGAGAAGCCTTTAGTCGAAGTGAACTTGATGTACAGAATGGACCAAACCAAACTCATACAACATATATTTCATAACTTGTAAATTTGTTGCCTAAAATGGCACTTTTTTTTGAAAAGTGATTTCATAAACATAGTATCTTTTTCAAAAATCATTTTCAAAAATCATTTTAAAAAATCATCAATACAATATTCACATACCAAACACCTAACATTTTATCAAAGCCTTCTAGAAGCAATAAATGCAGATTTATAAACAATTGAAAACATTTAACTTTCTTGATTCGGAAGAAACATTAATGGCTTATTACTTAATTATAAAAATGTAACCCACCTTGAATTCCTTGCTTATAGCCCGCTCTCTTACTCCCTTTGTCTTTTTTTATTCCCTTTTCATAGGCAAAATCCCAAATTTAATGGAGTTGCAAAATTGATAACCCAAAAAGCATATTCAATAAAATTGATCATAGAATACTTAAACCCGTGCATTTTCTAAACTTCATGGACTAAAATCTTTCCAAAAATCCAAAGAATCCAAAATGCACTTACCTTGAATCTTCACCAAATAATGGGTTTCTTGGCTCAAAAGAAAGCTCGTTTCTTCCTCTTCCTTTTTCTTTTCTTGAACAACTTCAAAATCACTCTTTAAAATTAAGAAAATTTGAAACCTAGTTTAGCTTTCTCTTCTTTTCTTCTCCTCCCACGACACTCTCTCTTCCTCCTTTCAATTTTCGTTTTCTTCTTCTTCAATAGCAAGACAACCATTTCTCTTCCCCTTTTTACCCTTAATGAGCTCAAAAAGTCCATTTTACCCTTCCTTATAAGCTTATGTTCTTTTAACCTTAATTGATCTTTCAAAAATACCCTTGAACATTCTTACTACCTTAACATTTTAATTCCATTAACCCATGCCATAAATTCTACTAACTTTGACATAATAATTAACTCCAAAATAATTAATTTATCCAAACCTCAAAATTATTTTAAATCATGCTTAATTAATAAATAAAAATTTTTGGGGCCAACAAGTTTACTTGAAATGTAAACCTTTTTTTATCATTTACTTATGTTGATTGCAAAACTAAATTCTTAATATTAACATTTATTGGTTGGGGTATGAAGTTAAACCATATAGAAATTTGAAGAACTTGAAGTTGAAAAAGTTAGGAAAGGTATATGTAATATTCACCTCACCACCTTAATATATTATTTCCTGCTTATTATTGTTATTAAAAGCATGCTTTAAGGCTGAAATTATATTTGTTTAAGATTGGTTAGATATTTAATTAAATTATCAAATAACTTGTTTTAAGTCTAAAATTATATTTATTTAAGATTGGATTGATCTTTAATTAAATAATTTATAACCTATTTTGTATATTTATTTGTTTTTCTTATTTGACAGACATTTGAATTGAGTCTTGATTTTGGCATGGTAGGGGACCTTTAAATTTACCCGTGCCATGCACTACAAAAGAAGAGAAGTGTATAATTTTGGAGAAGATTTATATCATTTGATGGTGTTATAATTCATACACACTACAATGGACTTGGGATATAGAGGGGTTAAAGTTTTTAGTTATAAATTTCCTCATAATTCTTTTGAGGATAGCATTAGAAACTTGAGAAGTGAGGTTGGCATCATCATCATGATTAATTTAATTAAAAAGCAAGGCTATGAGATTGTGGAGATATTTTTGGATAGTATTGTGTATCCTTTGTTGAAACATAATAAAGGATGTTTAGAAGATGGTGAACAAGTTGATTATAAGGTCATAGAGAGTGATCAACCTACTGTGATTAGTTACAAATGAGTATGAGGCTAGTGAATTTGATGATTCAATAAATCAGGGTGAGGAGGAAAAAATTAATGAATTTGATGATTCTAGTTCAGCTGATTTTGATAATATATTTGATGAGGTAGTTGGTAGGCTATGAATAAGGTTGTTTATAGTGGGGTAGAAGATGTCCCAACAAATAATATACCAGATATACATATATTCATCATTTAAAGATTTTGATCAGCTTAAGAGCATGGATGCTAGTTTAGACAAAGAAAGGAGAAGAAGGTCTAAGTTCCCATAATTTAATGTATATACTGTTTTATTGAGGCCAATTAATGTAAAGGTTCAAATGTTATCTGATTTGATGAATGGGTTTAGACAAACTCTAGTATAATATGATGTTAAGAAGGGTTTTGATTATGGATATGTAAAGAATGGAAATGTAGATTAACTATTGCATTTAAGAAGGGTTGTGGGTGGAGAATATATGATTCTCTAACATAATATGGGACTGTATTTCAATTTAAAACATTTTAATCTAACCATACGTGTGGTTGGAGAATACTAGAGTAGAAATGTAAGGCATTTTGGATTGCAAAGAAACACCTCCTATATTTTATATTTTATCTTATGTGGGATATTACAGAGCTTAAGGGTGCACTTTTAAGGGACTTTAATGTTAAGATTACGTACAAGAAGGTATATAGGGAGAAGAAATTTATATTAGAGCATTTGGCGGGTAAAGAGGGAAAGCAATTTGAGAATTTGAGGAGCTATGAATTAGCTATATTAAAGTTCAATTTGTATTACTTTTATAATCAAATAACCAGAAGATACTTTTGATTCCATATACATATGCTTAGATGGTTGTAGAAAGGGTTTCTTGGATGGTTGTAGGTTTGTGATATGTTTCGATAGTTGTCACTTAAAGTGCAACTATGGAGGGAAATTTCTATCAACCATTGGATTGAATGCAAATAACATGTTTACAATAAAGTGGGTTATAGTTATAATTGAGAATAAAGTCTAATGGAAATGGTTTCTTGAATGTTTGCAAGAACACATTGGACATTACAAGGATTGTAATTGGGCTTTCATTTCCAATATGAAAAAGGTAAACTAATTTTACTAGGTTTTCCTTTTATTTTATAAACATTCATTTATAGTTATAGACATTCTCCAAGAGCATTAACACTTTGTCGATTATTTGTAACAAGGTTTGGAATATATCTTTAATATTGATATGTCTGGTGTTGAATATAGAAATTGTGATAGACATATCTATGCCAACTTTAATTTAAATTTAAGACAACAAAGTTTATAAGAATATATTTTGGAATGTAGCTAGAGTATATACCTTCAATGACTTTGAAAAGTATATGATTGCTTAATTTAAATACAGTTGAACTTTAATGTTTATGATTATTTAAGTCATATACCTTGAACAGTTACATAAAGTAATTTGAAGGTATTGGAAAATTTATTTATAACTAGTTAGATATGATACCAACCAATAGGTGGTGCAGGAAAACTCTTAGTATTGAGCTGAAATGTGATATGTTGTTGAACAATTACTATGAAAACTTTAATGCTTACAACAAGGAGGCCAGGGAAAAATCAATTGTCATAATACTTGAGATGATAGAAGAGCAATGATGAAGTGACTTAATAAGAAAAAAGAGCGGATGGAGAAACATAATAGATCCATTTGTCCTAGGGTTAAAAAAAGCTAGGAGAAGTTTAAACAACTTTTCAATAACTGGATGCCAGACTTTAGTTATGGGAGATGGTTTAAAGTTAAGCATATAAATTTTAAACAACATGTTGATTTTGGTAACATGACTTGCACATGCAGGAGATGGGATTTGAGTGGAATTCTTTGTTAACATATTTATGCTGCAATAAGATATAATGGCGGCAAACCAAAAGATTATGAGGATTTGATATATAGAAAAGAAAAAATTGTTGCTATTTATACATGTCATATTTTTCCAATTCCTGGTAATGATTTATGACCAAACTCGAGCAAGATTCATAGCTCTAAAATATATCCACCACAATACAAGAGAAGGGCTATAAGACCAAAAAAGCAAAGGGGTAAGGAGTTACGAGAGGAACAAAACCTATATAAAACTACTCAGAAAGGGCTTTATATGTTATGCGAAATATACAAGCAATAAAGTCAGAATGTAATAACATGTTTTAAGAGAATACATGATAGGCAAACTATCAAATTCACACAAAAGCAAGCATAGAGGAAAAATAAAAGAACAACAAACTTTATTTTTGTATATGGTGATATTAAGACTATCTATTTATGTATATGGAGCTTATTTTGGTTAAAAACTTTTTGTATATTATGTTTACTATGGCTAGCTATTTTTGTATTTAAAGTTTATTCGAATGATGAATTCTAGTTTATGCATATGCTTTAAATTGTTATTGATCTATTGGTCTTGTGATTAGAAATTCCAAGTAATAGATAAAGCTAATATATATTTGGTTGACATAGTATAGGTGGAGCTTGTAATAGAAAAACATATTGACATAAGTTAGCCTAAAGGCCATCATTGCTTGAGGGGTTGGAAATTATAAAATAAGGGTTAGAAGGCTTTTGTTCTTTCTTATTTAGTATCTACGTCCTTTTGCTTCTGTTTTCAATTGTAGAAATCCATCAATTTAATATCTATTTCCTTTTGGTTGAAAATTATAGCTTAAGTTAATTGATCCAGTTTCATGAAATTAGCATCCTAGTTAGATCTTTTTTCTCCAGGGAAGATGGAAATTGCTATCTTTTTTCTTTTTGAAATTTGTACTATTCCACACAACTTTCTCATATTATCCACCATTCCTAACTAACAAAGCACATAACTATATAAATTGAAGGAGAAAAAAAAACTTCATAGCCTTTCTAAATAAGATAATACTAATACACTAATCCATACATTAGTATGATAAATGTATTTCTTATAAATACATTGCTAAATAACACTTAACAACTACAATAAAGATTACCTAATCACAAATCAACAACCTTCTTAATAATAAGTATTCGCATTGATTCTTTAATTTGTTGTTGATCTCCCAAGCTCATTCATAATATCTACACTTCTTCTTGTGAATTTTTCATCATGCCATGCAAATTAATCACATTTTCTTTACAAATAACATATATAAGACAAATTTAGCAATCCATTAATATAAAATCCAATTTTTTAAAAGTAAATTTATATTTAAATTTTATCCTAAATTGAGCACATCCATAAAATTGCCTTCCTGGGTTGACCTTGGACTAAAAAGTCCTTTTATGTATGATCAATCCACAATTATAATAATAATGTAAATGGTTTTCAATCTTATTGGTTGTACTATTAGACGAACATGCTATTTTCATTTCCTCAAGTGAGAAAATAAGTGAATACAAGAACTAAAACTTGACCTTGCAACAAAGCCATAAGACTTTGCAACAAATCATTAGCAACAAACCATTAACATGAACTATGACAAGAATAAAAGTTTATTATGATATAAACCTAAAGGAGAAACGTCAAACACTAGCCTGGTAAGATCATCTCCTTAGCCAAATTAAAATTGGGAATATTGGGAAATTTATTACAAATTCTCAAATTATATGCTAATTTATGGCATTTTTTTGGTTGAAGTTAAGTCTTGCCAAGTTGATTAAAGAAAAGCATATTTTTTTTAAACTTTTAAGATGGAGTTAGAAAAAATTGTTATCAAATTATTTCTCCAACATTTAAAGTAAAACAATTGGAAGGCAAATCCTATATTTGTATCTATAAGGGACAATAAGGAAACGATGAGTCAAAAAATAGTTGAGTAGACCATTTAACAAGTCCAATGAGTTGACCATCAAACTATTAATAAGAAGTAGAAATTTCAACCTCGTCTTCTTCTTATATAAATAAGTAGAGAAATGGTCTAGTACCATAGTAATGTCGTTCTCCTAAGTAAAAGGGTTTGGAAACAAAATACCCAACCAATTGAAATTAAGAAACTACTTGTATTTTGAATGTTGGCACTACTACATTAATGAATAGGAATAGTATAAGTGTATCATCCTAATCTATATGAGAAAGTAACTTGTTTGTATTAGATGATATTTACGTCGTTTAAATCCTACACTATAGTGAAGAGTTGCTTTTTTTTTTGCATTTGAAAATATATCCATAACTTGGGAGTGGAAATGGTATATTTCTAATTCAATAGTTAAAATTGTTTCACACAAAATTCATGAATGAGAGTGATTGTTGTTAGGAAACTTCACTACTTTTATACACTACAAGAAAACAAGCCCTTTTGTGACATTTTTAAAACGTCACAAAAGGTCCTAAAACGTCGCAGAAGAGCATTTACGACATTTTTAAAAACGTCACAAAAAACGTCGCGGAATGTGGTGTAGACAAAAAGTATTCGTGACATTTTATGAAAAACGTCACGGAAAACACTGACATTCCGTGACGTTTAAAAAACGTCACTGAAAGATTGGACAATCCGTGACGTTTTTAAAAAATATCGCATATTGTCTAACATTCTGCGATGTTTTTAAAACGTCGCAGAATGTGAAAGAATCAGCGACGTTTTTTTGGAAACGTCGAGAAATGTCTTCTGCGACGTTTTTAGAAACGTCACGAAATGTCTTCTGCGACGTTTTTATTATTATCTGCATTATTTTTTTTCCATTTTTTCAAAAATAAAATTAATTTAATAATTTTTAATTTTAATAATTGTTTTTTAAAATACAATTTTTTAATCTTATTTGTTTAATAACTATTCAATATTACTTATAAATTTTTTTATTTAATAATTCTTCAAATTTTTTAGTATATCATTAATTTTAATAATTATTCATGTATCACAAGAATTTCATATCTGCAGACAATGTATTATTTAATTGCAATTTGCAAACATGTCATAATAGACATATAAAATATGATTACAATTAGCTAATAAAATAAATTAATTATGGAAAATCAACATTGTTTGGGAAGCATTACACATATTTTGCATATTTCATAGGATCAATAAATATGACAAGAGAACAATTACATGGTAGGTATTCTTTTGGAAATTACAAGTTCTTATCATTTCTAATTAATACAATTTCTTATTCTCCAGTTGAGATGTCCGTGTAATCCACCATATGATACATTCAATATATTCACTTCATGTTTTCATGATCAAGTTAGCTTGTTTAAGGCAAACTCATTCATAGGAAGGGTAATAGCTCTGTGATGAATCTACAAAGGGTGCTACAATATATGTTGGTTTAATATTTTTATTTACACTCTTTGTTGGTCTCTTTGGCCTCTTGGATCTCTGCAATGGTTGATCTGCACTTGGAAAAGGATCATTCAATTCATTGTCAATTGAAGTTGATTCATTCATCCTCTGCGAATTCCTTGACTTTGATTTAGTCTACTTGTCAGAAGTTTTTCTCTGAGAAAGAGCAAAACTTTGTAAGTAAAAACCAAAAGAGCCTAGATATCCGAAAAAATTTAATGTATTAAAGTTCATTTCCTTCTCATACATCTGTTTTCATAAACATAAAATGTTAAAAATATTTCACAGCAGAAAAGACTATGTGTATGCAGGAAATATTTTATTGGTGGCTATTTCTTCAGTATTCGGTCTAATATTATCAAAAAGCTTTCTTCTTCTTCTTCTTTCAATTTTGCTTGCCAACTCTTCTCTGTTCACAGAAAACCAATAGCACATATCAAAGTACAATTTGAATCTAATGTACGAATATTCATTAAACCAATAAAATATGTGAAAATGGAAAAAAAATCTTTGAATCCAGGGCAAATATAAAACGCCTTTTAATCTTAACAGAAGCTTCATTTAAGAAAACCTTGACATGAATCTCTTAAGGAAATATTGAACCCATATATCTCATCAAAAGCTTTAAATAGAAAACAAGCATATACCAATGTACATTTGGATCGTGCATTTTATCAAACACGCAGATGCCATTAATTGACAGGACAATTAAACATCAACAATGTACAGCAAGCATTGAACAAGAAGTAATTGCAGTACAAAAAGGGAAACCTCGTGTGAATATAAGGCCCACACGAAAACGTCACCCCAATAACAAATTGATTTTTGATGAAGAAACGTTATCAATATGACTTAATACTAGTAATGAAAATCTCTATGAAAAAAGAAGAAGAAAAAACCCAGGCTAAACCCAGCTTTGGAAAGGATTCACTGCAACGACAGACAAGCTAAAGTTTCTCACTTCTATTTTTAACATTTCCAGCTATCGTCTCACTTCTGTTGTCCAGTGCTTACACAGAAACCAAACAGAGAACTAACCCAGACACGCGCAATGACCAAATCGTCGTGTACACTTAGTAACCCAGGGAGCATAAAAAACAAAGCGACTTGTGCAGTAAAAAACATGAAAGAAGAAGAGGTTTTACCTGGTGGATTTTTGTAGACAAATAAGAAGATCGATTGGGGGTTTCGTTGCTTAGTTGAGAACGGCTTCTAGAGAGAGAAAGGAAGAGAGAACTAAGGACCCTCCATTTGGCAGGAATAAGGGTAACAAAAGTTTATTCGATTCTCTTTACACGGTGATAATAGAGGAAATGACGACAAAGAACTACGAGCAAGCAATTCAACCCCTGAATAAAAAAAAACAAGCAGTGGACTAGAGGACGTTTTGAGGGGAAAAAAACGTTTTAAGGTTAGGTTTTAATTTAGGGGAGGCTGGACAGACGAAGAGATGCCGCAGTTCCAAGGGAGGACGCACACGGTAGCTACTGCATTTGAAGAATTGCGAGCGCAGAGGACCAAGGGCGAATTTGAGAGGGAGATTTGAAGGTGTTGAAGGAACAGTGAAAGAGAGAAAAATAGTAGTGAGGATGCTGTCGAAAACAAAACCAAAAGTATCATTTTAATTAATTTGTTGGTGAAGGTTCAACAACGTTTTATTCAAGAAAACGTCGTTGAAGTTATTTTATGTCGTTTTAATTAAAAAACGTCACAAAAAGTTAAATGATTTATCAAAAAATCTGAATAATTTGTGACGTTTTTAAAACGTCGCAAAAAATCTGAACAATTTGTGACGTTTTATTAAAAAAACGTCTCAAATTATATGTTTTTGTTGTAGTGATAATTCTAAGGGAAAGATTCTATTGGTCACATTTCTAAAATAAATTTATGGTATCAACAGGTTTGTCAATCACAAAAACACTAAAGAAATTATGAACTAATTGGAAAAGTTGAAATTGAATCTCCAATTGAACCTTTTTTTTAGAAGAAAGGAAGTCGTTAGGATCAATAGTCATGTTATTTTTCCTTGTTATTTCTATGTTATTGTGTGTGCTTTACATAACCTATTTTTATGTTAGCATTTCTAACATCAATTAAAAATCTAAAGAGATTTCATGCAAATGAGCGAATTACACTGGCTTATGTAAAGTATTTCAAACCATAAATGAAGACAAATAAGTAAGCAACAAATTTAAAAGAGAAAAGGCAGCAATAATAATAATAAAGCAAGAAACTAAAGGAAATTGCAGGAACAACATTTAAAGAAAGTAAAACACTTAGTTGTACAGAACAAATTAATATGAAGAAGATAATATGAGACTTATCAAGAGTAAGGAAAGAAGACAGTAATAACAAGTTCATAAAAGAAGTCGATTTGAGAACAAAATTTCATATTCTCTGTCAACTACAGCCTCCTAACTAAGGTTGAAAACTGTATATTATTGAAAACACCATTACAAACTTGTGGTACAACAAGTTAATTTTTTTTCTTATTCTTGCAAAAACTAGAAATGAAAACCATAAACTTTACACTTGTCTATAAACAAAAGACACAACTGAATCGTAAAATATTGTAAGTGCAAGTCAGGATTTGACCTCTATAGGAAGTGGGCTCCTAATCAGCGAAGGAATTACGTTCCCTTTAAAGAAGTACAACACCAACAACTGATATTCTATTGAGAAATCTAATATTAAAAATTGAGCCATAAGCATGAGTATTTACAATGCCATTTCAGATTGCTTGAACTAACGACCTACAAACTTGATTCAACAATGAGACAACCAAAGTCAAACTTTGAAGCTTATTCCAGTTAAAAACAAAAAAAAATTGAACATTTTGCTTTGACTGTAATTAATTCTTGAACCAAATATTAAGGTAAGAGAAAAAGAGCAAAATAAGACTTGGCCGAACTGAGACATGGATAATCAAAACGACTACTAGGGAAGTATTACGGGGAACTAATTTCCAGCAACTAAAAACAGGCAAAATTGAAACAAGGTAAGTATTTGGATGCCGTAAACTTAAACTTTCTCTTAGGTACAAGGTAACAAGCAGTCCATACTTTGTGTTTAACATGAAAGTGATCTTACTGCTAATACGGTAATAGAATTTGCTTTTAAAGTTTGGAAAGTTGAATTAGAATCTGAGAGACAATTACTACCAGTGAACTAATCATACTATCTTTGTTACAAATCGTAAATAGGAATGATGATGTACATAAAAACACATACCACTTCCCTAGGACGTGCGTACCAAATAATGAACTCCTGCATTAGCTGTAGAAGACATTAGATATTGTCATAGTCAGGACAAAAACATGTGCCCGACAAACAGCAACAGAGTCCATACTTGTTACAATTTGTAGAAGACATGATAATGGTCCCATAAAAAAGCTTAACACAATAGCTAGTGAAAAACACATACAAACTCTGCAAAGCAGATGAAACAAACTAAAAAAGAGAAAATCATATTATATACTTAGAGGACTGTAATGCCTGATTGTAGCAGTTGCCAACGTTATGTTTTCAAGTTCCATTTTATAGAAAGCATCAATTATTATACCTTTATAAAAGCCAAAGTTGGATTGAAGCAAGGTTAACAAGTACTAATTAAGAACCACACTCGCCAATTTAAAATGATTGTCCCCTCAAGCATGGGGTTTACAGCTATTAGAACTTCTCACTACATGTTTAATTCATTTGTTTTACTTAGTCTTCCTTATTTATACTCACCTCCCTCCTCTTCTCTCTATTGCTACTTCAATAATCTCTAAGCACTAAGAGTTATATCACATATGTGACATGTAAGATTAAAGAAAAACATATATTTTTGTTTCCAATGTAGATATGATTATTGAACTGTAGTTTGTGTTCGGTATCTATCTTTTTCCTTTCTTTTTTAATTATTCGAGGGATCTTGTAATATGAGAATTAATTGTCATTTCTTTCGGTTCTACAATAGTAACTACTCTGTAGCTGTCACTATATCTTGTTACAAGTGGGACAAAATCCAAAGTACTTAACATATTTCAGAAAAAAAAAAAATATTTTACAAACAGTTCCAACTAAAATAACAGACATACAAACAACTGCAAGATGTCTTAAAGCTAATTACTGGTACGAAAATAAATTTGACATTTCAACCAATATTTTGCAGTACTAATATATTGCTCAACTTGATGGGCTCTTCCCTGGATTAGACAGTCTTGATTCTCCAGTCATTGGACTGGTAGGGCTTCTCCCATCAGGCTTAGGACTTCGCTCACCTTTCAGCTCACCCACTCGAGGACTCTGTGTATGATGCTTTTGGACTTTGAACAGTTCTAGGATTGTTTGACGTTGTTGCGGTGGAGCTTGCAACTTTAGGACTGCTTATAGGTCCGATATCTATTCTCTGCTTCCGGTGATAAACTCGTCTATGATGAGATCTGAAATTTGATAATATATCTTGATCAATTATTAGAAGGTAGATATATCTTTTGTATTTTATATACGTTCTTTTCTCCTAGTGTACTTTAGTATAAAATATTTACAGTGAAATAAAATTTTAGCTGTCCGTAAATGTAGCCAAAAATATTGATAAATCACGTAAATCTATGTATTATTTATTTTTATATTTATTCTTTGATTATTGTAATTGATCGTTCGTAATAGTTTTAACATTTCACCGTCTTCCTGAAAACTAAATACTCCAGCCGCCAACTCCATCTCCTATATGTTGGTTTATACCTTTGCAGCTAAAGATTTGATCTTGGGTAATTTTTCCTACACTATAAACGTGATCAACAGAGATTTTGTATAAATGAAGTGAACAAAAGCGTGTATTTTGATAGTGTCATACAAGAAGTATTTCATACTGTTGCAAGATTCAGGACGACTCCTACTGTGTCTTGAAGATGTGTTGGAACGAATAATGTGATCATCGAAGGAAGCATGATCCAAATGAGACCAAAGTACACTGGCAAATAGCTTGTCCTGAAAATGGTACAAAGTAGGATGACACTCTTCAAGGGCTCTGCAAGAAATGAAAGATGCTTTAAATACGAGGAAGAAGGAAGCATGCAAGTGAAAAATTTTGGAGTTCTTAGTTACTTGGATCTTCTGCTCGGTGCAGTGAAGTGAAGTAATATCCTTTCCCAAAATCGGTTGCCAGGTAAACTTTCAATTGTCATAAAAGCAAGGTAACCCCAAAGAACTGAGGTTGATATCATTTTGAGGAAGGCATAGCTGCTACACATGCTCTCACCATTTTAGCTTGAAGCAAGTTCCTGAGACGCTGTTATCTAAGCTCAATTGGCAACAGACAATCAATCTCCTTCTTAATGTCAAAAACTGTAGCTGCTTGGATGGTCGCTCCATTTATGAATTTCTTTCATCTCTCCCTCACACTAATAAAGGGTTTTGAGGGAGCTTGAAAATAAATTAGATCATGTTCAAGTGAGTGCATATACAATTAAAACATTGCTTTTCAACTTAAATCTTTAAAATAATGGGCTATTAATCGTATTTTTGCATATGATTTGTGTATTTTTCTTGATAGAGGATTACTTCCCTTGTGAATTTCTAACAAAACTAACATTGGGATTATCATATATCGAAATCATACCTGAGACTTAGAGAGTTGTTCGTAGATCAGCGACATCTGCATTTGTTGATATGCTTCTCGTATATTTCCCTACAATTGTCCCAAACTAGCGTGCTTTTTTATACTTTTTTTGCGCTGTTGCAACTAGTCGATTACGTAATAACTAAGTTCAAGCATATTATATTTTTAGAAGTAATTGAGCAAGAAATTTATGCCGCTTTGAAGAACATAATTCGCCTGCGATCACATGGAATTAAGGATCAAATTGTTAGATATAACAGAAACTTTAGTTCTGAACCCAGGAACAACCATAAACTTGTATTAACGGAGAAAATGTGACAAAATATCTGTTTTGCTATCCATTGCTGATGAATAAGCTACTTAACAACTTGAAAAAGCTCTTCGACATATGAGCAAGCTCTTTGATCTTTTGAGAAACCTTTATGTGCTGTTAATGTTTTTCTGTGATTTTCTTAATGCATAGACGTCTTAAAGGATAAGAGAAATTAATCGTCTATGAACTTACTTAAGCAAACAATAGAAGACATTTGCAGTTATTTATAATAACCTTATCAGGCCTTCCCATCATAGGCCCAATGTATAATCGACCCACTTTGATTAGGTTCCATTTTTCTTATTGAACTTCAGCCTATTAAACCAAATACTTTATTGGACTTCTTTATTATCTTCAACTTGGGATCAAATTTACTTTTCTTAACTGTAAGTTTACTAAAAATTGTAATTAATAATTTTCCAAATTAAGAAAATCACTAACATTCTCTCCCTTGGATAAAAATTATTTACAGGAATTGTAGCAATAATAAAACTAGTAAAAGTAGTTAAGCAAAATAAATGTATAGGTCAACCAATTTCAAAAATATTTGACCCAAAGATAATTAAGGTCCATTATTCGGTCCTAAAAGGCTTTCCATATAGGAAAAATATCAAATGCATTTGTCATATGCAACATAAATCCAATACAATCATGCATATCTAATACTTCACTAACATGAATGAGAAAGTAGAGTGTGTCAAACTATGATGATACCTATATGATCTGAAATGTATCATCTTTCTATTTATAAGGCTCAATTTTGAAAAACTTTATGCTAAACTGTATTAAAAAATTTTGTTTTCTTTCACTAAATCTTAAATAGCATTAGAGAAAACCCTTATAGGATTAAATACTTATATCCCCCTATGTCATATCAAATATATGGATTTATACGTATATCTATAAGTGAGTTCTAATCAATAAGGGCATTCACAATGTAACATCTGTGCAAAATTGACCTCCAACTAGTAATGACAAAGTCACATTGAAAAAACAAATGGTCATTACTTTCCTTAGCCCTCTAACAGAGCATGCACCAAGGAAAGTTGAGAAATCTCTTCAACTTATCAACAGTTGGTAGTCTATCCTTCATGGCTAACCACAAAGTAAAAGATGTCTTTGGGTGTAAGTGTTGGAACTAGACAACCTTGATTTAAGGAATTCAGGTATAGTAGTTTTGAAGGAACTTTTTACACAATTGGTTAGTGAATTTACCATTTCTAGTGTGGATAGAGTTTTGGAAATCTAAGAGGGTATTCTGCTTGATTCTTTCAATTAGGATATTGAAATCAACTGAGGAGGGACTAAAGGTTGACACGGGAATGCCTAGATAAACAATGAGGAAGGAGTCTAACCTGAAACCAATAATAGTGCTAATGATTGATTCATTCTCTAAAGCATATTTAGCTAAGAAGAATCCACTTTTTTCATAATTGACTTCCAAACTAGAGAGTTTGCTGAGGATTCTTAAGGCTTTCTTAAGAGTAGAGACTGAAATTTGATCATCCTTTGAGAGGAGTATAAGATCTGCTATAAAACAAATGTTAGTGATCCTCTAATTTTTGCATTTAAAGTGAAATTTAAAAGATTTTGTTCTCTCCACAACCCTCTTAAAAGTTCTATGGAATACTTCCATAAAAAGAGCAAAAATATATGGAGAGATGGGGTCCCCTTGTCTAATCCATTTAGAGCTTTTAAAATGTTTACTAGGATGTCCATTTAGCAAGATTTTGAAAGATGGAGTTGTAATGCATTATGAGATCCACATAATGAAAATATGTGGAAAATCCAAGGCCTTAAGAGTATTTAAAATGAAACCCAATCAATACTATCAAATGCTTTGTTTATATCGATTTTAAGAAAGGATAATTGTTAGTATAGGATCTACAAACTCTTTGTCCCTTATAATTGTACTTAGTATAAATGCCCCTTGAGAAAAGTCAATGTAATTGTGAAGCACACTTTTCAACATCTGAACTAAAATATTGGAAATGATTTTATATACTACATCGCAACATGAAATTGGCCTAAAGTCAGAGAAATTCAATTACTCACCACCTTTGGGAATGAGTATTACAAATGTGCTATTGATTTTAGTCAACAATTTCCCTTTGTTGAAAAATTCTATAATAACATCAATCATAGTATGTTTGATCAGGTGTCAAGATTTGTTGAAAAAATGATGGTTAAGTCTATCAAGACCAAGTTCCTTATAGGTCAAAGATTTCAAAGAAGCTTCAATCTCTTGAATGGTAATGGGTTTAATTAACATTTCAGCATCACGTGGAGTAATACAAAACTGCATAAGCTCTTTCAAAAGACTTTGAGATGAAGTGGCCTTTGTAGGTTCTTGCGAGGTGTTGGAAAAGTAATTAAAACCCCTTGTAGCAATGATTTTTAATATTTAGGCTCTTCATTGTTCTAATGAAAAAAGATAATTTTGTTACTATTTTTCCTAGAGATGATAGCTCTATAAAAAAGCTACATTTCTATCTCCCCCTTTTATCCATTCGACTGTTGACCTATGTTTCATCATTGAATAGTCTTAAGTAACTACATTGGAGAAGTGTTGCATAGCAAGCTTTTCCGAATTCTAAAGATCAATTGAGGTGGGATCATTTTGAAGTTCAGTTTATATCCTCTAAAGAGCAGTTCTTGTTGTGTTTAAAAGATGATGACTATTGCCAGTGTTCTTTTGAAAAAGCAATTTCATTTCCTGCTTAATGATTGGCATCTTCCTTGTAAGAATGAATTGCTCAGAGCCTTGTATAAAGACATTTGATGCTTTCAGTACACAAGACTCAAACTCAGCTAGTTCATCTAGGAAATTATTAAATTTAAAGGGCGAGTGAGTTTTGGTAGAGTCAATGTGAGTTATACAGGAAGAGTGAACTGAAAGGCTTTCATTAGTAAAAGTAGAGTAATTGCTTGGGTAAGTAGTAAGCCACACATGATTTTCCAAACTTCTATCAAGTTTTTTACGGATGAAGTTATCCCCATATTACTTGTTAGACCTTGTATAGAAGTTACCTCCACAAGGAATATCTGAAACTTTATGTCAAATAGACATTGTCTCATCTTAGTGCAAGGATTACCAACAAATCTGACACCTTGTGCTTCTTCTGGACTGATAAATGCATTAAAATATCTGACAATTAGCTAGGGTTGTGAGGAAGTGTTTGCTAGAGATTTAAGTTAATTCCACAAAAAGGATCCCTGATATGCACTGTTATAAGCATATATAAATGATTTAAGAAATGATATACCTGACAATTCTAACAATTTCAAGATGGATCAATTGATCTGAGGTGAACTTAGTGTTGATATTGATGATAAGAGAGTCATATACAACCATTATTATACCATTGAGATAATGACTGTAGTTAGTGATTAGATTCGAATACCTTGGAAAAAAATTAAGAAGGTTGAAATTAGGGAGCTTGATTCGAGTCTTTAAGAAACCAACAATAGTTACTTTATTCTGAGCTAATAAGCACTTCACCAAAAGCTTTTTATAAGGGGCATTAGTCCCTCTAATATTCCAAGTTAGAATATTCCTAGTTTTGACTCCTCAGCTAGAGCCTTTTTCTTTCTGCTTGATCTTCATTTAATCATATGTTCAAACTCCTTATCTTGTTTTGACTTTTTTCTTGGAGTGGTTTGATCAACCCTATGTTGTTCACATGCTGTTGGATATTGACTGCAACCTATACCCAAGATCTTCTAATAGGTCTAGAGATGTTTATATCTGAAGCTGGAGAGGGATTCAGGTGGTGTGAGTCAGAAGGAAAAGAAGTATCTGGAGCAATTTGGGAGTTTAAAACTAAATGTAGGAAATCGACTAAGTTCATAGAGGGGGGTTAATGTCTGGTGGAAAAAATAAAAGAAACCAAGTGAGTTGGAAGAGAACAAACCAACTAGAAGAGTGAGAAGAGGGGAAAGGTGATGCAATAAGGAGGATGGTGTAGGGAATGAGTTGTTAAGATGATAGCAAGAAGTCAACAAAAATCAAAAGACCAGAGGCAATGTCAGAAGATACTAGTAGAAGAGAGGTTTATAAAGAAGAGGTAGTATACAAAAGGTGTGGTTTGATTACAAAAGAAACCAGATAGCTCGAGGAAGACAGGTAAATAATGAAGCTAACATAATGAACAATTCTAGAATGGGAGCAAAAGGAGAGGCATCCTCACTTTAATCCTATAATAGACTACAATCATAGAGATCCTTATAATTCAACATTAATAACTAGAGCAATTTGACTATGATAAATTGCATACTATTTAATCCATGGTCACTTTTCTTTGGAAGTCTTTATGATTTCTTGCTTCTACCCATTAGCCAGTGCTAGAATTCCCATTGCTTGGTTTGAGGACCCCTCTTTATCATGAGATGTAGTAATCTCTTCTCCATTGGTTTTTTAGTTCCATCTATTTATTGAGCTCTTGAAACCACCTATTTCAAAGCTTTTACAATTTTGTTCCCATATTATGACCTAATTTGGTTTAGATAGTCTTCATTCATCTTCTATAGGTTCTCCCACATCATTTAACTTCATTATTCTCAATTTTCTAGAAACTTCTAGTCCAAGCCATCATTAGCACATATTCTAGCATACCTCGTATGCTTTGGATTAGTTGTTTGTTTGTCCATGCCAATTATTTTGCCTATTAAACTTGCTAATTAACTTAAGCCTTTTATTGACTAATATTTGACATGAACATTATGGAAATTAATCCTTATAAATGCATTCCCATTTTTATTTTAACCATCTCTAAACTTGGTCTCCATTTTTAAAGTATTAGGGGATTTTGAATGACATGGTATAGCCCAACTTGTAGTATTTTATTCATACTATCTTCATTACTAAATTTAAAGACAAATAAATCCTCTTCATTTATCAAAGTAATCTCATTCCTTATCTTCTTCCAGGTATTTGTATTATATAATTGTGAGGACATTAGAGCCTTTTATCTACAGAGAAACATACTAACGAAGCTTTCAATTTATGATCACTTGCTTTGAGCACCTTTAATAGTGGGATATTATATTTAGCTCAGAGGAATGTACCTAAGCTTCTTAAAAGTAGATGAGTCTCCTACTACCTTACTCTAAGATATTTTATTAACCATAAGAGGAGAAAAATTAGCCACCTAAGACAAGAAATTAGAGGCATTTCCATCAACTTTAACTTACAATGTCAAGTGTATCATAACTAGGGAGGAGAGCAATCAACCTTAGTAGATTTAGGAGATGGAAAAATGCTATAGAGAGAGGTAGCAGAAAGAGGTGAAGATGAAGGTTACAAAAGGGGAATCAACTAGCTCAAATGTAAGGATATAAACTTTGGAACTTGGAGCCTTAGAATAAAAAGGGACCTTAGGTTCAAGGATTGCCATATGAATTTCCATACATGTTCTAAAGGAGGAGGAGGAACTTAGAGCCTTGTTACGTTCTACTCGAAGCTTAGTAGTTAAACCTTCAGATATAGAGGATTACTTGAAGTAGCAAGAAAGCAGAAGCAAAGGGATAGATAGAAGAAATCTTGTTTGTTATTATTACCTTTAAAAGGAAAGTCAAATAAAACTTTTAACCAATTACAAGATCCAAAAAGAGGTTTAGATAGAAGTTGGAGTTTCTCTCTCTAATCCATTATGGAATCCACTTGTTTTGATATGCATGATTTTAATTGTTTAAGAAAAGTGTTATTAAGAGACAAAGCAAAAATCTTTCGAGGAGGAAACACAATACCATTGTTTGGGAATCAAATGATTACCAGATAAACTTTAGCTGTATAGTCATAGATGAAAGGTTTTAATATCTTTAATTTCAAGGCATGGACAATATTTTGAATTTTACTAAATAAAAATATAATGATCAACACTTTGATGTTACTATTTTCACAAAAAGATAAATCTTTCAAGAATATGAATAATTATATTAGTGTTTTTTCTTGTGATATTAATTGTTTTAATTCTGATCTAATATTATCTAAATCTTTATTATAGTGTTTTATTAAAAATTTTGGTAATTGTCTTGTTAAGGAAAAGTCATAAATCTTTTATGGTCTAGATAATATTTTCAATTTTGTTAAATGATTTTAATTGTCTTCTTATCTATTATTTTACTATATTAATAGTATTTATTTTTTAGGACCTAAAATTATGATTATCTTCTAGTTCTGATAATAATTTCTTATAATATAAATATTGTCTTCCTAACCTAAAATATTTTTTATTCAAATATTTTATTTCTCATTTTGATAAAGATCTTGAAAGAATAATAAAAATTAGTAGTAATATGAATAAAGCATACAAATAAGATATATAAGTAAAGCATAAAATTAATTAAACCAATCATATAAGCATAAGTTGGTGTTTCACTAAGAACTAGTATCAGTAACCAGATAATAAATCATCATCATCACCACCACCCAGTTCAAAATCTCGCAATGAAGCGGAGTTTGGGGAGGTTCGATAGTACGCAGCTTTACCCCTATATAGTAGAGAGGTTATTTTTGGTAGACCCACATGCAATAAGACAATATAAAAATGATGCAGGTTAGAGAAACAATTCATTAAAAAACATAAAATAAATGAAAATACCAATCATGGGGAATACCTGAAGGAGGCCAGATCTGCGAGAACCTAATAGTCTACAAAGTCCATCCCTTCTTGTCACTCAGTAAGTAAGGAGATTTTCCTCAGAGACTCTGTCGGAACGGCCCCCTATTGTCCCCCCGCACCTGCTGTGCAATATGCGCAACGTGACAGGACATCTCCTAGTAACTGCTGTACTGAGTTTGGGTAACTGGAACGGTTAATCCTTTACCCTTATCCGATCACGTCAAACTTTTCTATTTCTAGCAACTGCCTCATTAAGGACCAACTCTGACATATCCTCCTTGATCACTTTCAGCCAGTTCTTGTAAGGTCTCCCTCTCCTCCTCTTATATTCACTAAGTGTTATTCCCTCACAGCTTCGTATCGAAGTGTCGGAGGGCCTCCTCCACACATGCTCATACTACCTAAGCCTAGTCTCTCTCAACTTGGCAGCAAAGCTGGCTACCCGTAGTCTATCTCTCACTACTCGATTTCGGACCTTATCTCTCCTGGTAATACTACATATTCACCTAAGGATACACATTTCTACTACCAACAACTGTCTTATATGCCTACGTTTGGTAGGCCAACCCTCTGTCTCATATAACATGGTTGGACGAATCACCGTTTTATAAAACTTCCCCTTAAGTTTTAAAGCAATCTTCCCGTCACATAAAACCCCTAATGAACTTCTCCATTTGGCTCAGCCTGATCTAATATGATGTACAATATTAGCATCAATATTACCATCACTCTGAATGACAAACTCGAGATACTTAAAACTCGTCCTCTGTAGTATGACGTCGGTACCAATTGCTATCACCACCTCATGCTCCATCTGGTTATTTGAAAAATTGCATTCTAAATACTTCATCTTAGACATGCTCATTTTAAAACCTTTTGACTCTAATGCATATCTCCAGCAGTCTAACTTGACATTAACCCCCTCTTTGGTCTCATCCACTAGGACAATATCATCCGTAAATAACATACACCAAGGTATCTCTCCTTGAATATGATTGGTAATCTCATCTAACATTAATATGAATAACAAAGGACTTAATGCAAATCCTTGGTGGAGACCAACACTGATAGAAAATGCTTCCATGTCTCCTCCTATCGTCCTTACGTTAGTCAATGCTCCTTCATATATATCCCTAATTACTTTAATATAGGTGATAGGAATGCCCTTGGCCTCCAAACATCTCCATAAGAGGTCTCTAGGAACCTCGTCATACGCCTTCTTCAAATCAATAAAAACTATATACAAATTCGGTTTTCGTTCCTTGTAGCATTCCATGAGTCTACGGAGTAGATGTATTGCTTCTGTCGTGGACCTACCAGGCATAAATCCAAATTGTTTGATCGATACAAAAGCAACCCTCCGAATTCTCTTCTCAATTACCTTCTTCCACAACTTTAGGGTATGACTTATTAGTTTGATGCCTCTATAGTTGTGACATTGTTGGATGTCCCCTTTGGCCTTGTATAAGGGGATCAACCTACTTAATCTCCATTTAACTAGCATTTTGGCTGACTCTAAAATCACATTGAAGAGTTGAACTAACCATACAATACCAACAACTCCTATCTGTTTCCATACCCCTATAGGGATCTCGTCTGGCCCTACGACCCTACTGCTCCCCATCTCTCTCAACACCTTTGTAATTTCACCCCTCGTAATCCTTACCCATACGCACCTATCATGAGCATGCCCCGTCACAGAAGGTTCTCCTAACTCTACATTGCCCACTATCTCTTCGTTATACAGGCCATGAAAGTACCTCTGCCATCTCCTTTTGATGTCTTGGGTCTCTGTGAGTACTTGTCCTACTTTATCACGTATACAACAAACTTGGTTGAAATCATTCGTCCCACGTGCCCTATCTCGTGCTAGCTTGAAAATATTTTGTGCTCCCCTAAACGTATCTAAGTCCTTGTACATAGTCTCATATGCTTCCCCTCTAGCCACTGCGATAGTTTTCTTAGCCTTCCGTTTTGCCAACCTATACTTTACTTTGTTAATTTCTCTCTTCGCCACCGTTGAACTAGCTAAAAGATCTTTAAAAGCTCTCTTCTTTGCTTTAACCATCCCCTGGACCTCGTCTGACCACCACCAACCTTCCATTCGCCCACCTCCTTGCCTTTTGGGGACCCTTTTGGACACCCCTAGGTGATTGGTGGTAGTTGCACGCACTACAGAGGCTACACCCTCCCACATCAGGTTTGCATCCCTGATCACATACCATATTGCATTTGACTGAACTTGTGCCCTAAATTGTTCCATCTTGTCCCCTCTTAGTCTCTACCATTTAATTCTACAACAGTGCAGGTTAAAAAACTGTGACCTCCGTCCTTTAATCCCGAAATCCAGAACTAACAATTTATGTTGAGTCGATATGCATGCAGCCGACAGTACTTTGCAATCTTTGCACCATGA
Organism: Erythroxylum plowmanianum; assembly: GCA_025531925.1. NCBI lineage: Eukaryota > Viridiplantae > Streptophyta > Magnoliopsida > Malpighiales > Erythroxylaceae > Erythroxylum > Erythroxylum plowmanianum. Next base: position 6,343,428 of record JANVCQ010000004.1, read on the forward strand.
TCTGGCATCTCTCCTGACAAGGAGATAGTCTATTTGTGTCTTGGAGGTGCTACTCTGAAAAATTACCAAGTGCGCTACATTTTTCTTAAATAGGGAATTAGCTATGACTAACTCATACGCTACGGCCAAGTCTAATAAAACAATCTCATTATCATTTCTAATGTCGTATCCGAAGCCCCCATGGGCTCTTGTATATCCGTCCGTACCAGCCCCTATATGCCCATTAAAATCACCTCCAATGATGATCTGCTCCGCATCAGCGAATTGTTATAGCACCCCCTCTGGGGCTTCCCAGAACAGACATTTTTGTTATTTATCTGAACCCGCTTGCGGTGCATACGCATAAACGACATTGAGAACCACATTGCTAACAACAATTTTAGCCACCATAATCCTATCATTGACCCTTGTAATCTCCACCACTCTACTTATAAATATTGAATGTAAAAGTTATATGTTAGTTGTAGAAATATAGCAGTAAGTAAAAAAATGTAAAGGATAAACTATAAAAATGTAAAGCCAATCCATAACAAATTGTAATGTTTATAATAGTAATATAAATAAAGGTTAATTACAAAAAAATTCATCCTTTACTTAATTTTGCAATACTGACCTAATTTTAAAAAGTTGCGCTAAAATAGTTCAACTTTTAATTTTAACAAAAAATAGCATGACGTTAAGTTCTCCATTACTATGAATAGTGTGACGAGCCACATTAGAATAGTATTTGTTCACGTAGCCACCACATAATGTATTTGCACTACATATGAGTTTATTATTTAATAAATTAAATTTTCAAAAACCCTAAAATAAATATACATTGTTTCATATGTTTTACTTCATAAGTATTTTAAGATGTTTGATATTTTTAATTTATTAAATAATAAAATTTATATGTGACACAAGTACGATATGTGGTAGCTGGGTGACATAAATACTAACCTGGCATGACTCACTACATCATCCACTTTAACAAAGAACTTAACGTTAGGCTATTTTTGTTAAAAATTAAAAGTTGAAACATTTTAGCACCACTTCTTCTTCTTATTCACAATTTTTTGAATCAAATAACATTAAAGCTTGTATTTTACCAAATATTGGCCTAAATCTTAAATTTTGAAGTATTGTATTAATCTTACAATATTCAGTGACATGACCCTTTCTTCTACATCTATAATGTATTAGATTCTTATAGCTAAGAGAAGGAGAAAATTGTTATTTTTTATAATTTGGATTTCATCTATATTTTAAAAATACATATTTTTCCATATAGGAGGTTTATCTTATTTTTTTACTAGTATATTTGTAGAAAACATTAAATTGTTGAAAAAAGATCCTAAATATTTTTTAGATTTAAAATTTTCATTCTTTAATTATTTTTCTAATCCCATGTTTTGACACGGTTTTAAACCCTTTTATGCATTACTAATTAACTCTCTATATATATCAATTTAATGAAAGTTTTTTAATCATTGTAAATTTTTCTAATTTGTTTTTGAATTGTTTGTCTTATTAAAGGGAAAGCCCTTCATATAGCTTCTTCTTTTAAGAAGGGCTGGTTTGAATCTTCTCTTAATATTAGCTAAATGGAATTGAAACTAGAACCCACTTAGTATTAATTACATTAGCCACCTAAAATTACTCTTTAGTTTCCATTTGTAGATTCTCATAATAATGTTCTAACCTATAGCCATTAATTTTGAACACTTTAAAAGTGTCTAAACTTTAGATCTCCACTGCACAAAGAACACATTAGTAACAACAAATGGACTGAGCCATCTAGATCGCAAATTTCTCTGGAAATAATTTAGGCTTTGAATGATAGAGAAAAACCTTATACCCTGTTGAAAATTACTTTGTTGAAATATTCTTCTTAGAATTCTAGTTTCTAATGTAGTATAGTAATCCTAATATCTACTTCTAATTAGAAATATTGGACATGATTTTTCCAACCTAACTATAGATTAAATTAATAAATAATCACTTAGCTATTAATTACTACAATCATTTAATAAAGTAAATGAATATTTAATATTGAATAGGTAAAGAAATTTCATTAAGAACAAGAATCTCATAAATACTTAGTTCAGTAACTTTGGCTTCTTTAAACCAAGTAAGGCATTAAGCCTTACAAAGTCATTTTCAACTATGATCGTGTTCCAAAAGAAGAAAACAAAATACTACTTCTGCATTTTCTAAAATTAAAAGATAATGTATTCTTCCTAAACTAAGCCAAAAAAAATCCCCCTTCACTTTTCTTCTTTTAAATAATAATATAAAATTTATAAAAAAGTATATTTAATCCATTTTAACTACACTACCATAAGTTTCCCATCATATCTCTACGAGATATTTACAAAAATATTTCCTGATCGTGTTAGAAAACTTCCGGATCAAGTTTTACTACTAGTCATTTTCATTAAATGTGACAACTTCTAGTTTCCTATTTGAACTTAAACTCTTGCTTAAACTCTAACCCACAAGGGACCTACCCAGCTCGAACGGGGATTAGTTTAGGTGTAGATGGCTTAAAGATACCTTTTCATAGTTGAGACATTCCTAGGACATCTCGTGGGCAACCAAAAAAAAAAACTCTAACTTCAACCATTATAAGTCCTAATTGCTAGAGAAATGAAATTACACAAAATTAAAGACATTGACTCGTAATAATAGAGGAATTAAATATTAAAAACATGAATAATAATGACAAAGACACTTTTTCAAGTTAAAAATAAATCTTTATTGATTTCAAGTTAAATGATGATATTAAACAAAAATATAGGAATTTTCAATCAAATGAATAAGAATAATATGAAGAGCATACAAAAAAGAAATTACAAACTAATTCATATAGTTCGATAATCAACCCTTGTATACGTCTACTCCCCAACAAATCTCTTTTAGGAATCCATTGAAATCTTCTTTCAACTAAGTGAAGAGGAACATCCTTACAATAATCTTTGTTTAAATAAAAAGTAACTCTTATACAATCTTTCCTGAAGATTACGAGTACCCTAAATCCTTCTTACATCGATTAACTAAATATTCACTATTTATTTTTCCTAATTGGTTAAAACTATTTCTAGAAACTTTAAATGGTTTGGACATGGGGGTTTTGATCATGGATACGAATTTCATATCGTATCGGCCGAAAAATGGTACCGGTACAGGTGTAGGTGGTACCGGTGAAAAATTCCGGTCGGTATCGGCCAGTACCGAGAATACTGGATAATTTTGGGAGATTTCATCAAAAATTAAATCTCCAGGGACCATTTTGCAAACAAAAAAATTCTAACTCTAAAAGTCTACCCCCCCTCGACTGCTTGCCACCTCTCATCTCTTTTTTGTCTTCTCTCTGTAGCGCTCTTGGAGTCCCGCCGCCTGCTTCTCGCTCTCACTGTCTCTCTCTCTCTGACTCTCATCGTCGACGTCGCGTCGTCGGCTCAGCCTTCTCCTCTTTGGGCTCCTCCTCTTCTCCTCTGTCATGGACTCGTGGTCTCGCGCTCACCTCACCATCTTCATCAACTCGTCTTCAACCTTCGTCCATACCTCCTGAAGAAGCCAATGCCCGTTGAGATCCATCGCATACCGCACCAGTGACCAGGCACCTCCCTCTGTCGCAACACCGCCACCCCATCGATCCACCAATCGCACCATTGAAGGTTTTTTCTGGGTTTATGTTTTCTCATTTATGTCATTTATCGTGTTTTTCACTTGTTTCTACTTGATTTAACTTTTTATTATGTTGAATGATGGATTTCTGAAAGTTGGATGATGAATTTGTGATTGTTATTGTCGACTACCGATGGTTGTATTTCTGCTGAATTTCTGAATTCAATTATTTCTGCTGGTGTTGAGTTGAAGTTGAAGCCTAGTTTCTGAATTGGTTGTATTTTTACAGGTGTTGAGTTGAAAATTGAAGTTGAAATTGGTGGCCGTATGCTTGCTGTTGTGCTGACCTGAATGGAAGGAAGTTGAAGTTGAAGCCTAGTTGAAGTTGAAGTAGCTGCTTGAAGAGTTTGTCATTTATGTTGTGATTGATGAAGAGTTGAAGTTAATTATGTTCTGCCGAAGGTGTATTGACTATTCAACAATGTTGAAGAATTGAAGTTGAAATTACATTTATGTATTTGTGATTTGAAAATTGGAATTTGAAATTAGGTAAACTGGTTGGTAGTCTGGTATAGTAATATAGATATTAGATATAGTATAGTTGTTGTTGATTGTGGAAAACTGAAAATTGAAAATTAAAGTATGTTGTTTTGTAAGTTGTGTTTGGCATTGGATTTGGATTTTGGACAATTGTTATCAATTGAAAATTTTATATAAATAATTATCTTGTTAGAAGTTAGAACTTTAGAAGTTAAATGCAATTGGTATATGCAAAACTAAAATATATAAAATCAATTGGTATAATTAATAAAAATAATGCATATTAACTAAAATTAACAATTTTAATAAAAGTTTAGAAATATATGTTTGAACTTTTTATTATATAAAAA
>JANVCQ010000004.1:6348029-6364621 GCA_025531925.1 Erythroxylum plowmanianum
TTATATGTAAAATATTTAAAAATTATTATTATTTCATATTAATTGTCATTATTATTTATTATTAAGATTTTTGAAAGAATGGTTGATGTAAACAGTAAACTAGTAAAGTATATAGTACAACTGTACAATATACCAATATGGACTATTTTACAATTTTTAAAAATTTTAGGGACTATTTTATAAATTTAAAAAATTATCCGAAACGATACCTGGTATTGATTAGTACCGGTACAGTTCCGTTCCAGAACTCAATCTGGTACCTAGCCCATACAGATTTATGATATAAGTAATTAATTGTATTATTACTTGGATACATAATATTCTTAATATCTTTTGAAATTAAATTTCTATTTTCATTTTTAATTCTAAGAGAGGAGGTTATGACAATATTTTGTTTATAAGAGATTTTAATTTCACAAAAATAGATTATCTAATTATATATTTTATTTTAAAAATGTTTCCCTAATTTTTGTATTATTATTTTTACCAAGGGCTTGACTAAAAGGATATCATATCATATTTTTTTAGAAATATATTTCAAACCAATTAAAGAAGAGAATATATTGTTAATAATTTTGTATAAAATAGTAATATTTTTGGATTTGCTTTCTTTGTTGGAGAAAATTATTTTAAAAATAAATTTTTCTTTTTATTATATAATTAAAGAATAGAAACTTTTATGTCATCAATTCAATTTATGATCTTTTTTGAGTAAATATGATTTATTGTCCATATTTCTAATTATTGAAAAAAATGTTAGAGAGATTGGAGGTGATTGAGACTCAATATTTATTGTGTTTTATAAATTAATTATGGAAAATTTAGATGGAAGATTTAAGTGAAATTTTATTATATACACAATTCATTGAAGGTGATATTTTATTAATTTTTAAAAGTAATTATTAGTCCTTTTATTTTTTTCGCTTAAACTTCAATAGGGAGAGTTGTCGCCTCACTACTAAATCATACTTGCTTCCATTTTCAATAATAATTATGATGCTAGTAGTAATATTATTATTATGAAAACCTTCTAAATGAAGGCTTTGAATGCTTATATCGTGAAACTGTTGGAAAACTGGGTTGAGATCCGATCCTGATCACAGCAGAATAATCACGAAATTTTTTCTTGACAAATCTATTTAATTTTATAAAATGATCAACACAAATTATAATAAGCGAAAATGTAATTCGTACCTTATTCCGAAGCTTAATCTTTGTCTTGTCATATCCCTCAAATTGTTCTCGAAACTGATCTGTCTTAACCACCGTAACCACACAAGTGTCCGACATCTAACGCCATCCACATAATAGGTTGAGAGAACTCTGTAACTCTTACAGAGAGGATTAAACAAGAAATGCCAGCTCTATAGAGCTTAAGCCTATTTATAATAAGTTTTGGACATTTTAGTAATTTAATTAAAATTAAATTCTAATTTCAATTAAAATTTATTATAATTATTATATGTAATTCTAATTAAATACTAATTATGCCCATATAAGATTTAATATCTCATATTGATCCTTATTTATTAAATATCCCACATTTAATCATAAAGTTTCTCAAACTTTGCAATCAAGTCTAACTTGATTAAATTAATTTTGCTCTCTTCAATCCATTCTATATATGATACCTATTAGGTCCCTAAATATGTTGGCAATGATTATAAAATCTAATTTTAATTTATAACTAAAATTAGATAAATTAAAACTCCTTTTAATTTTTTTTAATTCTTCAATTAAAAAATATATAATAATAGGTCAAGATTGGTGTCTAGCAATGCATCATGACTACTCAAATATTTAGGAATGTCAAAGTAGTTTTGACTAATCTTTTCATGCATAATTTTTTCATATAATTCAATCCTTTCATCATATAATGTTCCAATTAGATATAGAGAATAAAATTAATGTCTACTCTATTTTGAGTCTAATCATATTAGTTCTCCACTATTAGATATCGATTCAATTAATGACATTTGTAAACTATTTCAAAATATTATTTCACCTTAGTCAAGGATTTCTTAAATTAATACTAATCGAGAACAACGAAACATTCTCCCTGATTACTTTAGGGTGATAAATCCTATCTTAATCACTCAGTTATTTCCATATAGTTCATGCTACATCCAATGACTACCGATTAAACGATCTATGATTAAATAGATCATAATTAGTATCAAAACATAGCAATCCCCACACAAGATAACTTTGATAACTTCAAGTCAAAGGATCACTTATACAATCATCACAATGAGAATTCGATAGACATACAAGTAATGTTTCAAATGAATTTCTCATATCGGATCTGTTTAGTGAACTTATTCTCTAGCAAGTACCTACACGTTTGTTTAAGTATCTCTATATTTTAACCTATGAGATCAACTACTTCCTTCATAAGAAAAAACAAAACGTGTACTAGTCTTTTTATATTCTATTAATGTCTAATATTAATAGAACAATGACTAGGAACATTTAGGACAAAATCATAAATGCAATGTAAATCTCATAATTATAATCTCATTATAATTTCATTTACAATGTACAATTATCTTATAGACTTTATCATACACATCTAAACATGTACAAGACAAAGAATGCCTTTAAATAATTTGTCACTAAATTACAACCAAAACGATTAGCTGTAGGGCATAAATTAATAATCTTCCACTTGCACTAAATCAATCGTTTAAGTATCTCATACCATTTCACCATATGACGATTATTCTACTACTGAGGTAGTGGCTTAATGAAATAATTCTACAATGTTCTCTATGGTGAGCACTTGAATAAATCTTACAACTCCTATCTTAATTATCGTCATAATTAAGAAAATTTGCCTAAACGCATTCTTAGATCTTTGATAAGACATTAGCTCCTTATGCATGCCCAATGACTCTAATGTTCTACAGTACATTACTGTCTTGAATAATGCAAAGAAACTATATCAAGTTCAATAAAGAACTTGTTGATCCAAATAATCATTTCCACTAAATGAAAAATGTATTATGGCTTAATTAGCAACCAATTGCTACATTGGATTTTTCCAATCCTAAATGATATTGTTCTAAGTAAATAAACCTTAATTAGGATTTACTTCTAAAGTTATATCTTTATCATCTTGAACTCAAATATCAGCTCACACATAGAGTAATGATGTCTTTAATACTTCACAAGTATATGATATCTTAAATACTAAACATCTTTAGTACATTATCTATGCACTTGGACTTAGAATAATTTAACTTTGTCCGATCTATCTCTATAGATCTGATTCTCATAATTAAGATGTTACCTTTTTATATCCAACAAGAGTTGTTCTTGAAAAATTATGTGTTCGACAATTGAAAGTTAGAACTTTTGTTCTCTACGAGCAATATGTCTTCACATAGTCCCACTGAAGAGGACAACTATACTCCCACTTACCTTCTTATAGACATGATAAATTTATAATCATTTTTAAAACAAACTCTTTGAATTCATCGAGAAAGTGAATCTTTCAATATCTCATACCCTTTCAACTATACATCAAATGTATCATTAAAGGCATTAGTTCCAATTAGATGTAATGTTATGAGATTTGAACATTTCAAATTCCTTTTTACTCTTACTACTTATCTTGAGAACCATTCTCTTATAAGTATACATTGAATCAAACAATTTGTTCAATTAATCTGTAAGATTATATCCAATCTTTTGGATATCTCATAACCTATTATTATCCAATTTGGTTTTAAACTTAATGGATAATGTATGCTTCAACCAAGCATTACATTCTTGAATCATTAACTTTGAGCCTTTCAAAGACTTAATGTTTGATATCTAATATGAAATCTTGATAATTGATTCAATTGGAACTATAGAAGATAAGTCATTATACTTGGTATTGCTGTAAAAGAAATATTGTTGCATCATATAATATCTCATATTGTATTTTACTCCTTACATAAATCCATAATCATATGAATTTATTTTTGAAGGCATTCACCAAAGAATCTCATTCCCTAAAGATAACCGCAAATTTAAAACTTACCACAACGATCTCATCAAAGTGCTTCAACGTTCTCAATGCTTAATTTCTACTTAAATTTAAACAATTTGAACTTTTCAAAATTTTAAATCAACATTTCATTTAATACTATGACTCTATCATATAAAGTCATTAGTAATCTAATGAAATATAATATTATCCTTTTATGAATCGTTATTCCATCCAATACATCACATGTATAAGATTTAACAATTCAATACCATCATCATCCTTTTACCAAAGGTCAATTTGGTTATTCTTAAACTTGACAAGTTTCATATGATTCATAATCAAACAAATACACGTATCCTTATATGTAACTTTATGATTCTTGTTTTGTTGATTTAACCAACATGACATAAAAGGATTGTCTCAGTTATCCAACTTTTTATTCTTGCCATTTATGTTAAGCATAAATCTCCTTTGATCTAAGACATACAAACTCTTTGTATAAAATTGAATCAACTACTTTTACTTAACAATATATTTTTAACCATGCATTGAACATTACAATAATGTTGAATCTAAATTCACTATCAAATAATCATAAGCATGTATAAGAAATACACATAATCTCTATCATATCACAGATAGGCAAGAAAAGTCATGCAATCATTGTCTTCTAATGATAACTATTATCATTCTATAACAAAGCGTTTAATTGTAGTCCACAGTTATGCTTTTAGTAGGCTAAATTAAGTAGAACAATTTCAACAAGGTACTATATCTTTCAGCTCTACTTTATGCAATCTCTTGCATCTTGTTATCATGGTGTTGATATACATCTTACATGTTTTCATTAAAGTTTATGAGACATTAGTCAACTCAAAATGTCAATCCATCTTGTCATCCATAAGATTTTGACATATCTCTAAAACTTTAACACCAATTCCTTAACAAAGATTATAACAAATTTGCATAATGGGCATACAATTTTCTTTTCTAGCTTTTGAGAACTCTTCTCAAATATAACCTATGTTCAAGAAATTTGGTTCACTAACTTAGCATCAATTATGCTAAACAAGGTAATTTTTACTAATAACAAATAAATGTAAGAAAGCAAGTATTCAATTATATGTCATGACTACCAAATAAGATTAGGACTTTAATCATACATTTGGTTACTCACACTATTTTATTTGAAATAATAACCCTCACTACTATTCGGAAAGATTGCTTTAATATTTCTAATGGGCTAGGATCTCATTCAAATATAGTTGATCTTGAGTTTACTCAACAAACCAACTAGACCTAAATTAGGTAGAAAACAACTTTATCAATCACATCTCATGTGAGTCTTAGATCCGTTAGATGACAACTCTTGTCAAAATATATCTTATACATTATTCCTAACCTTGCCTCTAAATTTATTTGATCACGAGTTTGCTCATCCAAATCACACAAATATAGTCAAGTAGTACCCATTATCATAAGATTAAATATGTTCAGGTTAAATCGGCCTTGAGTTTGCTCAATAAGCCTAAAATAAACAGAACTTTGGTTTATTCTTATAACAATGGAAGGCAACAATTACTTATTATAATTTAGAAAAACTCTTTTTCAAAATTATATAAATAACATATTCTAATCTAATTAGAAAACATTTTTTCATTTTTATTTTTAATTAGAAAGCTATTTTCTAAAATTAAAAAGAAACTACTTTCAAAATTAAATAAAACATTTTAAAATTTCATTAAGAAAGTTATTATACATTATTTGTTTAGAGATTTATTTCTTGACTAATTAGAAAATGTTTCTTTAATAACTTAGAAAATTATTTTCAAAATATTAAAGAAAACACATTTTTCTTAATTAATAAATAAAAACACTTTTCAAATTTTAATCAAGAAAAATACCTTATCTAAAAATCAAGAAACTTATTATTCATAAATAAAGAAACAATTTCTACATAAATTAAATAATAATTCTCTAAACAAATAAAATTATAAATTTAATTTGTCTCATTCAAATTTGAATAAATTTAATTAAGAAACATCTTTCTTAAAATTATTTTCAATTAGATTGAAATTAATTAATTTGAAAAATAGTTTCTAAAAATATGGATTAATTAGTTTCAGTTAGATTGAAATTAATTCTACCTAAAACTAATTAATTGGACTCCTTAAAATTAAGGAAATTGTTTTCTTATTTTAAGGAGTCCAATTAATTAATTTCAATCTAATTGAAACTAATTAATCCATATTTTTAGAAACTGTTTTCTAATTAATTAATTTCAATCTAATTGAAAAATAATTAATTCTAATTTTAGAAACTACTTTTCAAAATTAATTAGGAATAAATATAATTATTAATCTTAATCAAATTAAGAAATAATTATCTTAATTTTGGAATTGATTTGATGCTTAATCTAATTTAATAATTCAACACTAGAAAAATTAAACTAAATTTCACAATGTTCCTAATAAAATTTACTCGTTGAAAACAACTTTCAACAATTGAAAAAACACTTTTCAATTTTATTAGGAGTATTACTAATTTAATCCCCATTAAATTCATTTAATTGAAATTAAGATTTTAAAACCATTTAAATCAAAATAAACAAGGTGAGAAGTGTCTGGCACGTGCAAGTCACATCTCTGTGGGCCTATGTCTAGAAGACGTCATCGTCTTCCCCAGAAAAGTCTCCACGTTTCTCAAAATGCTTCCCACATTTCACCGACTGCTTCCCTCACGCGGCCAATGATCTTCCTTCTCATCATCGCTTGTGTTTGCCTCGTGCTATCTTCACTTTCTCGTCATCGCCTACGTTTGCCTCACAAGCTGTCGCCTCACCGTGTTGTCTACTATGCTTCATGGGTTTTATTCGCCCATCTTCTTTACTACGGCGACGCCAATTAGTGGCCTCGCCACTCAATTATCACCAACTACGTTTCACAGCTAGTGAGTGACCCATCTGCACCTATGGCGAGCTACTTATTTTATTAATCAACCAGTAATGGTTCAAGCCACCGGTGATTATCCAGTAAACACATAACACAGAGAGAAAACAAATTTTCCATATCCAAAAATAAGCAATAGCACAAGGTGATATTGAGATACAACAGACGTGAATTGAAAATGTTCAAACTAAACTTTCAAAATCATCGCATAGGCAAACAAAAACCAGAACAAAAGACCCAACCAGAAAATGCAATCTAGATTGCTTCCTAGTCTTGGGCCAGTTTCGCCTAAGGGTATGGGCGATTATCGCCCTAAAAATAGTGGCAATTTTTCTACTATCTCTGTTGCCTCTTTCCAATTAGCCGACATTGACACATAGAATCATCAACAGAGTTTCCATTAAGGCGGTTCTTTATCGACCTTTTGGACGTAGCCTCCACTCGATCAGTGTACATCCTTGAAAATCCTAACATATCTCTGGTATTTCAAGTAATAATGGTTATATATTTCAAAATTGATCACGTGAGGGAAAAGAGAGAATAGTAACCCTAGTGCCTTAAAATTAGCAGGACTAAAAGTGGGGATTATAAGTTGATTTCAGATTTCAACTTATTATAGGAGCTTCGACCTTCTAGTTTTTCCAGAAAACAAACTCCGATACTCGTTAAGAACTCCAGAACAATTCTAGGGTTCATTATCTTCTGGGTTTCAATTTTCAAAACAAAAGCAAATAGCTTAATCCCTTCAAGTTAATTACCAAAACTGCAAAACCAAAGTAAAGGTCTTAGAACAAATTTCTAGAATGTTTAAGAATCAGATTATATCTGAATTTTCAATTCTAAATTTTTCGATCAATAACAATCAAACATTTAATCAAATTACATAATTAAAAACTTGCTCTAATACCACTGTTGGGAAATCAGGTTGAGATCCGATCCCGACCATAGCAGAATAATTACAAAATTTTTTCGTGACTCTTGATTTCCCAAAATTTAACATCTATTTATTCTATAAAATGATTAACAGAAATTATAATAAGTAGAAATTTAATTCATACCTTATTCCAAAGCTTAATCTTTGTCTTATTGTATCTCTCAAATTGTTCTTAAAACTGATCCGTCCTAACTACCATAGCTGCACAAGTGTTCGACCTCTAATCGTATCCATAGAATAGGTTGAAAGAACTCTATAACACTTACAGAGAGGGTTAAGCAAGAAGTGCTAGTTTCATAGAGCTTAAGCCTATTTATAATAAGCTTTGGATATTTTAGTAATTTAATTAAAATTAAATTCTAATTTCAATTAAACTTTAATTAAAATTATAAATAATTCTAATTAAATACTATTTATTCCCGTATATTAATCCTTATTTATTAAATATGTCATATTTAATTATAAAGTTTTTCAAATTTTGTAATCAAGTCCAACTTGATTAAAGTAATTTTGTCATCTTCAACCCATTCTATATGTGAGATCTATTAGGTTTTCAAATATGTTGGCAATAATTATAAAATCTAATTTTAATTCATAATTAAAATTAGATAAATTAAAACTCCTTTTAATTTATCTTTAATTTTTCAATTAAGCAATTTATAATCATAGATCAAGATTGACTTTTAGCAACGCATCATAACTACCTAACTATTTAGGAATATCAAAGTGGTTTTGACTAACCTTTTCGTACATAATTTTTTTCGTATAATTCAATTCTTTCATCATATAATATTCCGATCAGACATAGAGCATTAAATTAATGCTACTCTATTTTGAATCTAATCATATTAGTTTTCGACCATTAGCTATCGATTCAATTAATGACACTTGTAAACTATGTGCAAAATATTATTTCACCTAGGCCAAGGATTCTTGAATTAATACTAATGACAACAACGAAACATTTTCCCTAATTGCTTTAGGGTGATGAATCGTATTTTGATCACTCAACTATATCCATATAGTTCATGTTACATCCAATGACTACCGATTAAACGACCTATGGTTAAATAGATCATAAGTAATATCAAAACATAGCAATCCCCAGGCAAGATAACTTTGATGACCTCAAGTTAAAGAATCACTTATATAATCATCACAATGAGAATTCCATAGACATATAAGTACTGTTTCAAATGAATTTCTCATATCGGGTATGTTCAGTGAACTTGTTCTTTTGCAAGCACCTACACGTTTGTTTAAGTATTTCTACACTTTAGCCTATGAGATCGACCATTTTCTTCATAAGGAAAAACAAAACTTGTGTTAGTCTTTTTACGTTCTATTAATGTCCATGGTACTGCTGTCACCTGCAATCAAATTTAAAAAGAAACCAACTTCCTGCAATACAAATTAATGTAGTAGTGAAAAGTAGGGATTATTCTCACGAGAAATTTTTAACGGTAAAAGTTAACGAGTTTAAAACTAAAAAAAATGGGGAGGGAGTTTGGTTCATGTAATTTAAGAAATTAGAAATAACAAAAACTAAAATTAAATGAAAATATTCAGATATGAAAATTCAGTAAACAAACCTTGATTTTGGGTCACCGACGTTATCACACTAATATGGATCCTTGATATAAAATTCAGTTCATCAACAAATATTCATTAGGTGATGTTTTCTCTTAAGTTTAAATGAATAGAAACATATATTCTAAGCATTCTTATTAATCAACAACTTAGATACGATCGTAAGTTTAATTGAGTAATAGCTTTAAGAACTAAGAAACCAATGAATAAGACAACACATATACGACATGCATTTAATCAAGATGAGTTTCTTCTTAGAATTTTCAACTCTACTGTAAAGATGGTAATCCTAATTGCTACTTGTAATTAACAAAACTGAATGTCATATTTTACTAATCTAGTTATTAAACGAATCAACTCCTAGTTGCACATATTAGAAATCAATCAATTCAATCATAAAAGCAATTTAGAAGGCACTCAATATTCATCAACAAAACAAAATTTATTGAAATATCTCACACATAATAGATGATAATACGGTTTCTCTCAACCAATAAAAGGGATTTAGCTACTCATGACAAAAGTGAAAATCAATAAAGAAATAGCCAATTGTAAAGTCTCCATGCCTGGTCTTTCTTATTACATCCAAAAATCCCTAGATAATTACTGCAGAAATTGAAAGACCTAACTATGGGTAACCAAAACAAGAAAAAAAAAACTGTAGAAAAATTATGCAGAAGAATGTAAAACTATTCCCTAAAGTGGCTTGAGTGAACAGTAACAATTCCCCTCCTTTATCTCCTTCAATCTCTTCCTTTTTTCCATGATCTTCAGCATATCATAACTCCCACATATTCAAGTTACAAATCCCCATCAGTAAGGTAGCAATATGATCTTCCAAGATTATGAAGATCTCAAGTGAATCAAGTGTGAATTTGAAAATAGATTCTACATATAGTTTCCATCCTTGCAAGTGCCCATGCTTAATCACTGAATTTGCTGCCAATATGGAATTTTCAGATTATCTTTGTTTTCTTTGAATCTTTTTGATTCAATTTCACCTCCTAAGTGTTGAAAATCATCTGATAACAATTAAGAAACAAATTCATCAATTTTGAACAATAATTTCAACACATTAAAGAGATTTATATACAAAATAAGTACAAAATGACAACTTAACAGTCCAATCTTAATAAAACAATGACTAAGAATATTTAGGAATAATACATAAATGCAATATAAATATCATAATTATAATCTCATTATAATTCCATTTGTAATGTACAATTATCCATAGACTTTATCATATACATCTAAACATCTAGAAGATAAAGAATGTCTTTAAATAATTTATCACTAAACTACAACTAAAACGATTGGTTGAAGGGCATAAATCAACAAAAACCTAGCTATTAATAACGTAGCTGGCACGTAATTGCCCACCTAAAATGGAAAAAGAAAAAATGACTACATTGCGTAGGGATTGAGGGAAATTTAGTTAAACATTTGTTTAAGAGGGAACCAATTTTAGTCAACTATGGCGGGCACAAAATTAGTGTGTTTTTTGGTTTAAAAATCGACATGAACTTAATTTTTGGATTGTCAAAAGTGGAGTAACAAATTGCATCTTCTGCGCAGTCTGATATGATGAGTTGCATAGACAATGACACTCGTTCACATTGTTCTTCCCTCGCTAGTTGGTTCAAGGAACATGGAATTTGACATAGTCGAACGAAGCAGAACGTTTGAGGCCTCTCATATGCACCACGTTTCTATTTTATATATTGGATGCCTATATACGTTGATGATTGCCTAGAAATGGTGTGAACAGAATCTGATGCTAGAGACGAGGTTGAGATTTTAGTGCAGGTAGCTTTCCATTTTGACTCGAGCAGATTTACCCTCATTGTGAAAAGCATTTATTCAAACTCTTATGTTAATTGGTTTTACAACTTCTTTTTTACTGGATCAAGTAGAATTTTATATTGCCATTGGTAAAAGATGGAATAATCAATTTGCTTAAAGCTAATTCAATGAACCTTATTCTTTAGCAGATATATGAAGTGCGAAGTTTTTTTTTTTTTTTTTTTTTTGGGTGTAGGATTCTTTATTGGCCAGATGTAGCTCGTTGACGGTCAGCTTCAAACTTCTAGTTTGATTGCTCCACTTAAACTCAAGTCAATCTATGGGCTTTCAAAAGTAACTAAAGGCTTGTTCAACATTTGCTACCAAAGTGGGCACTTCCACACGCTACTTAAAAGAATCAATTCAACGTTACCAACTCTTCTTATCCTTTACTTCTTTCTGTACACATAACTTTCAACCATATCTGTAGAAGCCGCCATTATCATCATTGGTTGTCGTCACACTTTCGACGTCACTGTCATCGATATAATCAATTTAGGCTAACGGGCTTCAGTTAGAAAGAAATTCCGAATCATCAGCCACCTTGGGTTCAGCAGTCAATCAGTTCCCCAGTTCAAGCCCATTTATTAATAGTACAAAAACCAATACTCGTGTCAAGTCTCTTTTTGTTTTTGGGAAATATATAAACATAAAAATTAAAATACCGCATATATAATTTTTAGTGAAAAGAAAATGATGTCAGTTATTAGTATAAGTATCCTTCAGTGCTTTTAGGTAAATGCCATATATTCATATTTTCATCTGTTAGATAAAGAGTTCAATTTCCAACCGTAAAGATATGGATTAAAAAGCTACTCTCATATAAGGTTATGTATTCAAAAGTTTGTACCATAGACTTTAGAATGATATTTATTGTTTGATCATAACTCTTTTGATTTTTTTATGTAATATCTTTTTACAAAACAACAACGCTATATGAGAGTTGCAGGGTCTAGAGAGATATAATAATACACAATCTTATTTTTAATAGGGAGAGAGACAATTTTTAACAAACCCACATATAACACTAAAAAATGATAATACAAAATATAAATAAATACATCTATATAAGATGTAATTTAATACATAATATAGTACATATAAAACATAATAAATATTAAATACATAAATAAGGAAAAGGACAAATACAAAATATATCAAGCCAATTATTACAAGACAAAAATTAGACTAAATAAGACATTGCTTAGCTAAACAACTAGGAGGATGTAGTAATAGTAGTAGTAGTAATAGTAGCAGTAGTAGTAATAATAAATGAAGGAAATATTTAAAAAACTTAAGAAAATGAGAAAAATCTCTGTAAGTGAGATCTTTTATCCATATCCTAATATATCAAAATTTTCTATTAAGAACCATATCTTTGGTAGGTTCCAGCAAAGTCATATTATTTTTTATTACTTCCTCAAGTTTTTCTTAAACTTTTCCTTTTTTTCTCTTACAATCTTTAAGTATTATTTTCTCAAATCTTTTAACTGATTACTTTAAATTTAAAGGTAATTCTAATACACTGCGTTACTTGAGGTAGATAATAGAGAAGATATCCTTCGAACATGCTTTGCTTTCTTAATTAAAATTGGAATGTTTAGTAATCACTTATCAATGATAAAAGAAGAATTGAATAAAATAAAAGTAAGCATACCATATATAGAATACATATATCTAATATAATTTATGCTATTCAATTTGAATTATCGAAATATATGTTTAGTAAAATAGAAAGTCAAATATAACTTCAAAAATAAATTCTAATCCTGTTTTTCTATTTAAGAATTCTTTTGTGTGTTTATAAAATATTAAGTCGAGAGCAATACATCAAGATATAAGAATGGTGGTTTATGCATTTATATACAACAATAATAATGATTCAGTAAAAATTTTGGTAAATACAAAATTTAAGATGTTCAGTGCATACAGCCTTACCTCTAATGATTAAAGAGGTTATTTTTGGATGATTCACAAAAAAATAATAATAACAACAACGAAGACGACCATATTGATAATAATAAAAAGATGAAGTTTATGCACTCATATATAAAGATCAACAGGAAAAAGAAAGCATTTTTTAATCCTTTCTTTATATTTTCAAGACTCAATAAAAATTTTGCTAAATGCGAAATTTGGAAAGGACTAATGTATACAATCTTACCTCTAATGAATAAAGAGGGTATTTTCGGATGACTCACAAATAATAATAATAATAACAACAACAACAATGAAGATAATATTGATAATAATAAAAAGATAAGTTTATGCACTCATATATAAAGATCAAAACGAAAAAGAAAGAATTTTCTAATCCTTTTCCCATATTTTCTACATTCTTCAGTTACTTGTGTACTCTTTATCAACTATCAAAATGTGGTTTAAGCGTCAACTTGGAACAGACATTACAAGTGTCGATGCATGCAACAAGTAAACGAAGTATTAAAGCAAGGAGATCTCTTCACTGTTAACAACATCATCCCTCCTTTTTCCACAATCTTCTAAATAGCATGTACCCATTTGACAAATTGACATGTCCTGTCCTAGTCCAGACCTTAAAGTAGACGTAAGCCTGTCTTTAACTCTTTACCGATCCATCTTTGCCCCGAGTCAAGAGAACATAATCTTTCTCTTATGTATGCGCCATTGAAATTGGATTCCTTTTTACTACATTGTTATTAATTTTAAGATATAGTCCGCAAAGTAAGGAAACTCGACACGCAAAGCATTGAGACATGTTAGCAACCTCACGATGTGCTATCAAATTCCCATGTCATTATTGGCTTGCATTATAATCGGGAATCAAAAGAGAAGCACTTAGCAGAAAATGGACATCCATTACCCAAGAAAGAGCAAGGCCGTAGCACCTATTGGTGTCAGTTTCTGTACTTTGGAGTGTGATGGCTCTTTTCGAAGATAGGGATCGACTAGGAGCTAAATTATGACTTATCATAACATCTGCTTACTATAGCTATCGGGATGACTTTTTTTGGTTGGCCAAAAAGGCTGCGTGCGGGGGTAATAGTAGCCAACAGCAAACAACAAACAAGGTATGTTGACACCCGAGATAAATGGAGGATCGATTAACAATATTAAAGTGACAATAAACAGAAGTTTTAAGGGGCACAAAGAGCACAAGAAATCATCGGTTATAGTATTAGAATTCTATGTCATTTAATTTTACGAAGATCTCGTATAAAAATATGGATGAAATTTAAAGAAATATAGTAAAAATATCATAATCGGAACAGAGGATCTATTCCCTACAAAAAGGATATCGAGATTGAATAAAAATAGGCATATATTATTATTATTATTATTTTAAATCACTACAAGAAATTGTATTTATAGTGAAAGTAAAAGTTGTCACTAAAAGCAGTAATATTTGCCACTGTTATTAATAGTGTCCAATATTTGAAGTCGTCACCTCCCGTCACAAATACCTCCGTCACTAATAAAATAGTGACAAATTTAAAAAATAGTCATAATTATGCAACACTTTTGTGACACAAATACTGACACTAAAACTTGTGAAATATGTGACAAAACTATATGGTCACAATAACTTTACATATTTATGACAAGTTTATTGTCACAAATAATATAAAATAGTGACGAATTAAGTCGTAATAGTACTTCATTTTATTGTGACAAAATTGCTGACACTAAAACCTATCAAATGTGTGACAACACTATATGGTCACAACAACTGTACTTATTTATGACAAATTTGTTGACACAAATAATATAAAGTAGTGACGAATAAAGTTGTAACAATACTTCATTATATTGTGACAAAAATGCCGACACTAAAACCTATAAAATGTGTGATAACACTATATAATCACAGCAACTTTACATATTTATGACAAATTTGTTGACACAAATAATATAAAGTAGTGACGAATGAAGTCATAACAATACTTCATTTTACTGTTACAACATTATCACCACTAAAATAATTATAAATAGTGACAAAATATGTCACTAATAATTTTTTATCAGTGTACATTACTTCTTGGTCACTAATATTTTTAACAAAAAAGTGTCAACATCATTTTATCACAAAAATGAAAATTGGTTCTTACAAAAAGTATTATCACTAATGTGTTTATTATTATCACAAATAAAACTATCAATTCATCAATAGAATTACATTAGTTGTAAAAAAAATTTGCATCAGTGGCTATATTGTCTAACAGATTTCGTCACAAGTATGAAAGTTATATATTACAATAATGTTGTCACTAAATAAAGAATATATGTTACAATACATCTGATATGTGTAACAAATCTTCACTAGAAAACCCAATGACTGAAGAGGATGAGTAGGCATCAATGTATCTTTTCACCTACAAAAGAAAATTGGGAAATGACAGAAGGTAACGAAAAGAAGACTGACAGAGATAAACACCTACCAATACACTATCAAAGCTAGATACTACAATTAAAAATCCATTCTGCACATTTTGCTAATGCATATTTTGCATGCATCTCCTAGATTACTTTGTAGAACAAGACGACAAACCAGTTTGAGAATTACTAATGATGAAGAAGAAACAATGGCGCACTGTGAGGGACCTGTAGTTAAAACATTAACTCCATCTTTCTATGTTTGTGTAGTAAACTAGTCAGAGTTCTTGTAAAGAGATGCCTAAGCTGTTGTGCAGACAAAAAACTGTAGATCTATATATTAGTATAAACTAGGTAAATAAAAACATTGGTTGATGCCTGAAAGGTTTTGATGGAATGGACTGTCTATAGGGAATCTTCAATCTACAGTACAGTTTATCTTATCATACAGCAAGTGGCACTTAATATTCAAAGGAAGAGTTGCTGAAGATTCAATGAATAGAATCAATAATCCATTTAAAAAACTAGTTAGGATGTTCTGGCCTATGTTTTTAATTACTTAATGAATAACAATAGATGATAGCAGTAAGACAGACAATAGAAAAGCAACCCCATCATTGTAAGCCCTATTAAGTCCATGAAATGGTAGTATTAGAACATATAGCAAACTTAATGAAAAACAAAATAGTGAATATGCCATTATCACTTTACCAGTCAACATCAAAAAAAGATACAAAATTCTTAAAATTGTACCGAAATGTTTTGCATATATCTACACGCCTGTGAAATTCGATATTGACAAAATCTGTTAAAAAGCTCTATAACAAAAACCTGAGAGAGATAAAAAATATCATGACAATACGTATACAACATCAACATTTCAAATAACTTGGATCAAGATAAATGATCTCTAAGTTCCAATACACAGGATCTTTTATAATGG
>JANVCQ010000004.1:6385412-6398096 GCA_025531925.1 Erythroxylum plowmanianum
ATTTAATCAACAAAATTGTTTAATGAGTTGGGTGTAATTGCCAGAACTGAATTACCTTGCCTAAAGCATGCAAAGCAGTTGAAGGAAGACATCTTCCTAGAAAATGATTTGGATAAAGTTTCAGTAAATTTTCAATTTATTTAATTATATGTAACATTATTTTGCTTATTTAAAGATTAATTTCATTTTTACTTATTGTTTATAAATGAAGCTGAATATTGTCGATCTCGATAATTCTGATGTTTCAAACTGTGTGACTCCACTGTTGAAACAAAGGACCAGGGATCGAGTGTATAAATGTTGCAAATCTTTTCCTTTATAAGTGGAAAGAAGACATGTTCCCAAATGGATGTCTCCAGAAAATTGGAGAAATTTTTTTGATTATTAGGCCTCTCCCAATGCTCAATTTTGTTTTCTTTCTCTTCACATCTGCTTCTGTTAATCTTGTTACACTATTTAAAGACTATTTCTTTTCTTTATTTAGGAAAAATGTGAGAAAGCCAAGGTGAACAGAGGAAAAATGAAAACTTCTCATAACCAAGGCTTCAAATCATTTGTTGTCCTACGAAATGAATATATAAGTTCTTTGTTTACAAGTTATAATTATATCAGTAAGCATAATATTATTTATTATGTTTTCTATTTTTTTTCCACAAAACAGAGTTAGAAGAAACTACATGGAGAAGAGTATGATAGGATCACACTCTACAATCTGACACATTATAAGGAAGGTGATGAGTGGATATCTGAAAAAGCGCACAATAACTATGTAAGTATGAAAATTTGTTTAAATTTTATGTTTATTTATTTATGTAGTACTAACTAATAATACTTAAATTAAAAATTAATTTTGTTTTTTAAATTTTAGAATAAGATACAGAAGTTGTTGCAAACATCAATATATGACAAAAATGAGCCAGATATAAATGACATTTGCAACAAGGTCCTTACTACACTATCCAGATACATTAAAGGGCTTAGGTTTGGCCTTAAGCCAACTGCTCCATCCTCATCAAGACCATCATACATTCAACATCTTGAAAAGGAAAAACAAGTTGCTTAAAAAAAAGTTAGCCAAGCATGGAAAGTACCTAAAAAAATTACTTGGCCCAGATTATGTAAGTAGCAAAGATGAAACTGAGTCTGAGTGATTAAACTAATCTTTTTTTTTTAATTTTGTATGTAAGTATTTTTGAAGTAGTAACTAAAATCTTATACATGATCAAATTTAATGATATTTTATGTTTATATACAATGCTTCAAAATTTCAATTATTTTGTCTAATAAATTAACAATAAAAAATTTAAATATTATATACAATAATATGGATTAAAATGTCACAAATAATTATAGTTAATATGGGCATAGCATTTAGGTAAAATGTCTATTAAAATTTGACTACGTTTTAAAAAACATAGCTAAAAGTTTTTGGCTTCGTTTTCAAAAATGTAGATAAAAGTTTTTTGCTAAATTCAAAAAATGTAGCTAAATTAACATCGCCAAAAATGATTAGGGACGATTATGGGAAAACATCGCCTATAGTAGCTGGGATTTGGCGACAATTTATAATCCTCGCTATTGACTATTAGCTACGATTTTAAGAATTTTAGTGATGCATTTTTTGGTCATTAAAAGAATGTTCTTTTATGGTGCTTTTCAATCAATATTCAAGTTTGGTATCCATCAAACATAACATAATTACTTTTTTAATATGGCAATAAAAAATTTTCTTGTTAGATCAAAGTCTTGGTTTGTTATGGATAAAAACCTAGTAAAACAAATCAAGAATAAATGAAAGAAAGTGAAGAATCCTCACCTCCAAACTTGGAAAGTTGATGATGGACTTCTTACTTCATGGTTATTAAGAACTATGAATGAGGACGTCTTAAGTTTGGACATGAGTAAAGCATAAACAACTTTATTTATATATGGTACTTTTGTGCAATCTATTGTTTATCATATCGGAAATGGAGAGCAATTTGAAACATCCCTTGATGGGGATTAAGAAAGGTTGTCATTCAATTGATGAATATCTTGAACAGTTAAAGAAAATCTGTGACAATCTTGCTACAATTTGATCTAGACAAAGTTCTTTAATTTGCAAGTGGTATTGGAAATCATTACACAAAATTTTAAATTATAATGCTTGATAAGCCACCAATATCATCTTTCGAACGATTTCTTCTTTCTCTGCAAGGTTGTTAGCAAACTTTAGATTCAAATTGAGAAGAGGAGAAGAAATAAGTAGTACATGCCCAAGCATTTTTTTAGTCAAAAAGGAGGTTGTGGATGCAATTGAAGAGAAGATGACAAGTTTAATTCTTATAGTAGAGAATTCAAATCAATTGGTCACTACAATGGAGGATAAAATATAGTTGTTAAACCAAACCAAAAATCAAAATCAAAGTAATAACAATTTAGGTTGATCACAAAAGCAAGGAGGAAATATTCAAGAGCAATTGCAACAAAAAATAATAACATTAGTGGGCTCCTTATCAAATTTATTGTAAAACTAACCAACTTTCTCTTTATTATTGGTATAGAATTGATTACTCATATCAATCTAAAGATTTACCTTAAGCACTTACTACTCTTAACCTAAACAATGAAAATGATTCATTCATTTATGTCAACTTAGGCACTACCACTCTTATGAAAAATGATGCAAATATGTTGTCCATTATAGAAAAATATAATAGAACTAATATGAGATATATTGGATATGGAAATGGTTTTCTTATCTCACATATAGGAGATGCTCATGCTTCCACTAAAAAGGGGAATATTAAAATAATGGTACCAAAATTAAAAAGAATAAGCCTTTTATTGGTAAATTTACAAGTGATAACTTATGTAATTTTAAGTTTACCTCTTCTAATTTGTTGATAAGGATCAAAACAAGAACATGATCATAAGGGTCATAAAAAGGGACAAATATTTGTTATTAATAATGCTTTTACGAAGCTTTTAGTGTAATAAGGAATACCAACACATCATCGCCTATTTAGCATCAACGAATGGGATATCTTAACGCTAAGATTTTGTCTTTCTTAATGGAGAAAATTATTTTTGATGTTTCAAACTAGACTAAACTAATATTTGTATGATTTTTTAAGAAATAAAAAGTTGTAAGCTTCCATTTAAGAGAGATAATAAAGGTCCAAATTTTTCCTTAAGAAAGTGTACTGTGATCTTTGAGGACATATCCCTATGACCTCAATAGAATGCTTTGATATTATGCAGTTTTCATTCGCAACTTCAACAAATTCATATGATTGTATCCTATAGTTTTATCTATTTATAATTTTTTCTATTACTAATCTATTACCCACTATTAAGGAAAGTACACCTATTTTTAGTAACAATATAATGGTAAGTAAAAGAAGATTCCTTGAGGAAACAATCTGGATTAAAAAATCTACAACTACTAACTACTCTAAACCAAAGTAATAAAAAGAGTGATGTTAATGATTTTAATAAACAAATAAGATAAGACAAAACCTAAATTGGTAACCAACAAAATCAATAACAAGGTAAATAATCAAAAGATAATTTCAATCTAATACTAAGGTTTAAACAAGTATTTTCTCTATTATGACTTTTGATTTCACAATCTGAATAACATAAAATAGATATATTTAACTGGACAAGTAAGATCTTCCAAACATTAAAATTTCACTATCTCGAGCAATAGTTATCTACTCGTCCGTTGGTTAACTCATATCTCTACTAAGTTAACAACCCTTTGCATGCATTGAGATTTGTGAAATTCCATGAAAGGTTTCACATACGCTCTCAAAGCATCCATAAATGAATTATAATCAGATTTAATCACTATTATAACTAAATCATCTATTAGAATAATCAAAGGAAACTCATATAAATATATCTCATTTCATCAATTAAAATAAATAAATATATATATAAATAAAAATAAGGTTTTTCCCATTTAAAAATAAAAAATTATATAGCCATAAATTATAATAAAATCAACCAAAGCATTAGAAAAAATAAGGAAAACATGATAGAAATAAATCTAGATGAAAATATTGGTTTTGCTTATAGCTTGATTTGTTAAGATGTATGTTTGGATCTAGATTTTTCAATGAAAATAGCCTTAGAGTTAGCCTCTTAAGGGTTTTTGGACCTCTTTATGGCTAACATTAATCTCTAAAGAGATAAAGATATATATAAAATGTGAGGTCTCTATTGAATCAAGGGAAGTTACAATCTATTTAATAGTAACAAAATATAAATATTATTGATGAGTTTGTATTTAATGAAAGAAATAAGGGTCAAGCACAAATCAACATATATCTTTTTATGAAAAAAATAATGGTCAAGCACAAATCAAGATATATCTCATGAAGACATTAGAGAAACTTTAGAGTTCAAGTCATTTAACTGAAGAACAAAATCAAGATTAAGGAAGAATAAGGCACAACAAAGTTGTCAATAAGTAAACACAAAGTTTATTATGTTTCCTACTTGGTCAATTTTAAATTTTAAAGACTCATCATAAATAAACACATCATCATTTTAACTCATTACTTGATAATTTGCATTCATCAAGAGTAATTAAGGCTTTAATATCAAAAAAGCTCCTCTTATTCCTAAAAACATTCTTCAGGAAAACTTGGGAGAAGTTTAAGTCAATTTTGCATTAAGAAAATTAAGTTTAAACATTTGAAGATATTATAATCATGATTTTAGTTGTATTGGTGGACGTATATAAGTTAGTGGTTGATCAATGTAGGCTAAATTGTTAAATTTTGTACGTCAAGAGTTTGTAGTGACAATGGTTAATACATTAATCGCCCAATGTGCTATATTGATTTAACTAATATATTGCATTGGTTGACCAATATTCTAATTTAAAGCATATTAGTCAACCAATGTGTCACTACACATTAAATAGTTATTGAGAACAATTAGTTCTTATTTCTAATAGCTAGTTTGATTATAAACCCTATAAATACATAGATTTTTTATTAGTTTATACGTGGAATAATATTTAGGTCTTACATAAACATATTTTAAAGAGTTTTACAAAGGTCTTGTGTGCATTTATTGTTTTATTTTAAAGTAAGTGAGTTGTTTAAGGTTACCAAGGTGATGCAAATTCTTTTATGGGTGGGGTTACTGTTCACCTTGGAGAAAGATTGTAAGAAAAGTTGTTCTTTGCTTGTGAAAATCATAATTGTTTTTAAGAAGGTTCTTCTTCTCCTTGTTTACAGAAGAAACTTAATGAAAACTCCAAGAAGCATCTTAGAGAGTGGACATAAGAAAGGGTTACTTTCCAAACCGCTATAAATTGGTTTTGCTTCCCTCTTTCCTATAATTTTTATATTATTGTTTGATGGTATTATTAATTTAAATTAAGTTTTTTTTACAATATATTGGTTCTTGTTTAGTTGCATCATTAGATAAGAAATGGTTGTTTAAATTTACCAACATTGAGTTCACTGCCCTCTTGAGTGCCATTAAGGACCAATAAGTGGTATTATAGTAGGTCTATTTGGTATCATTTAAAATAAAATCCTCTAGTAAAGACAATAATGGCATACTTACGAGTATCATCATTCAACCAAAATGGACAAAAAAATTAGTAGAGCTCCCTTCTTTGATGATAATGACTATCTCTATTAGAAAACATACATCTTACTATCTTAGTAATCCTTCTATAATGGTTATTTTATGCTTAAAATAGATTTAACTTATATGGTTTTTTATGATGCATGATCTTAAGGGAATCTAATTACTCATATTGCATTAAAATAATAAAATGTATATATTTGATTTTACCTTTTTTATCTAATATTGTAAAATAGTTTATCTTCATTAAAAGGGCAAAATTGTTGAACCAAAGGAAGTTACAATCTATATTGTGATGATAAAAAAAAAGGTACTACTAATGAGTTTTTATTTATATAAAAGCAATATGAAAGCAATAATGGTCATGCACAAATCAAGAAACATCTTATGAAAAAAATTAGAGAAAAGTTAGAAATCAAGTCATTCTGAATTGAAGAAAAAAATCAAGAGCAAAAAAGAACAAGGCACAACAAAGTTATAAATAAATATATAATATTTGTTGCATTCCTACTTGGTTACTTTGATATTTTAGAGATTTATCATGTATAAACTCATAATTGTTTTAACTCATTACATAGTCTTTTCAATAATCAAGAAGATTTAAAGTTTTGATATAAAAAAAGAAATCCATTTAATCCTTAAAACATTCTTTAAAGAAGAACTAGAGAAGTGTTTGTCAATTTTGTAACAAGAAAATCAAGTTTAAGTATTTGAAAATGTTAAAATGATGATTTTTGGAGTATTAGTCGACCTATATAGCTAGGTGGTTGATCAATGTAGGTTAAAATTATTAAATCTTGTGTATCGAGAGTTTATGGGAACATTAGTTTATATATTGGTTTATACCAATACATTGCATTCATTGACCAATGTGACAAAGTTTTTTACATTGGTTGATGCTTTGCTTGATACTAATGTACTAAATTGGTCAATCAATATATAACATTAGTCAAGTAGTGTCCCAATGGCTAGTGAATCTATACATTTAATGCATATTAGTCAACCAATATGTTAGACTAATCAACCACTACATAGTAACTAGACATTAAGAATAACAAATTTTTGTTTCTAATGGCTAGTTTAATGCCACACCCTACAAATATATGATTTTTATTGGTTTAAGCATGAAAATTTTTGGATATTGTATAAACACATTTTAATGAGTTTTACAAGTGTGCTCCAGCATGAATTTCAGCAATCACTTGATCTGATTCTGCATATTGATCATTTTGAATTAAAAAAGACTTTTTGATGGAATAGTCACATTATGTAAAATATCTTGATTCTCAATAGTTACATACAAGTTTATAGAATATAGAAAAGCAAGATGCTCATGACGTGTATGTGTGGGATGAACCAAATCCTCATTAAATTTTATTTTTCCATTAGAGGGGTCTCATACATGTGCTATAGTACCCCGTGTGAATAATCCACTAGTATGAAAGGTTCTTGATGCTAATTAAGTACCCATCTCTCTAATGTAATAATACTTACGGTTTCTTCCAATTCCACCAAGTTGCCATGAGTAGGACTCCGACCATAACATAATCAACAGATCCATGATACAATCCTACAAGTAAAAGGAGTTCAAATAGATATGGTTGTCTTCAAAAAGCTATGCATCGACTGACAAGTCCAATTAGGTTTTGTGTACATTTGTTGTTGCATTTTGAAGTGATTGAGTCTTTAAGGATATCATAGTGGTCAACCAAGGTCTTCTTAGTTGTAAATCCTTTTATAAGGGGGATTACTCTTCACCGTAGAGAAAGATTGTAAGAAGAGTTGCTCTTTACTATTAAAAAGCAAGATTTTTGTGAAAAGGTTCCTCTTCTCCTTATTGACAGGAAAGACTTAGTGAAAATTCAAAGAAGTATCTTGGTGAGTGGACGTAGGTAAAAGTTGTTTGTCGAATCACTATAAATTAGTTTGTCTTTCTTCTTCTCTATACTCTTTAAATTATTGTTTGAATGTATAATTGATTTACATTAAGATATTTTTCGTCATATATTGTTTTTCCAATTCCATTCATTTGATAAGAAATATTTGTTTTTATTTACAAACACCCAATTCACCCTCTCTTCTTGGGTGCTTACAGGGAGCAACATTCTCTAAAAGTCTTTAGAAAATTAGGATTATATGCTTGATATATGTTTTTATGCCCTCGGACATGATCGAGCCACAATCGTTACTCGAACCGTTGACCCTCATGTTTCCTCTAAGGAAGAGATATGCTCTATAGCATGCTTATGTCCTTAGTTCCATGTATCTTCAGATTTATATTGTAATTAGCACATGATCTTTGCACTCGCCTACCCTCAGATTAGGGATCCTTCTATTTCTCTTATTATTATCACATGATCTCTGACATGGTTCTTCATCGCCATACAGTCTCTCTCCAAACCATGATCTAGATCGTGTCTCTTATACACTTAATCCATATAAGACTTGGACTGGCACACAAACATAAGTTAGACCATATTCATCTAAAAATTGTGAGGTAATTTGTTATTAAAATCAAGCAAACTAATTAAGAAAATTATGGATATTTCATGCACAACATACCGACTGAAAAGAAAATCTAAATTTTAACTAATTTTAAAAATTGACTTAAATTCAATTTTATCAAAAAGTTAATATCTTTTCAGTGTAATGTTACTGATGAGTTTACATCTAGTCAATTTCTTAAACATATTCAACTTAGTGGTGTTGAGTTTCAAGTATCATGTCTAAGTACATCTCAACAAATTGGAGTGGAATAAAGAAAAGTCTCCATATAATATAAATTTCACTCACCATGTTATTCAACATAAGCATGCCTTTGTCCTTATGACTTAGAAGTGTTTCTCGTGACCATCTTCTTAATAAACCTACGTCCTTCCTCTACTTTAAAGGATGAATGTCCATTTTTTAAACTCTAGAACGATCATCCAAGTTATCATGGACTATGAGCACTAAACACCCTTGTTTCCCTGTATTAACGCATTTAGCCGGTTCCAAACTTGCGAAGAAAACTTATCCTTGTGCCTCAAGTAGATATAGCTCGATTCATAAAGGGTACATATGTTTAAAACCTGAATTAAAAAATGTATATACATCAGTAGAATATGGTTTTTGACGATAATGTCTTTCTATTTAAACCTAAAAAATTAGAAAGAAACTCAAAATTTTATACTTTTGCTAAATATATACAAAATGATGGATTAGAAAAACCTTTCAAAATAAGGAAAAGAATAAAATTTCAAAGTTTACTTTTTTTTTCTTGTTGCGATGACAATTATGGTGTAGGATGCTAACAGAACTCTATAAGTCATCAAAATGATCAAATTGTGCAAGATATGGAAATAACCATCATAGCTCAATCTTCTCAACAAACTAGTGATGGAGACAATTAGCTCAATATGGAGCTCTTGTCACTCCAACACCTTTAACAGACTCCCAATTAGTGCCAACCATTGAAGGATCTCCATCAGATTCTGATATTGAAAACTGTAATTTTTTTTTCCTGAAAAAAACTGTAATATTTTAGATCAAAGGAGGTCCGCTCATCGGTCAAATTCACGAGAATCTTTCAAAAATACTTCCAGTGCAACTGTTCAAATGGATTATTTAACTGCAAAGACTCTTTTCATCAACTCGCCAAACATATTATCAACAGAATCAAGCACATCTTTACCTCCACGAGTTCAAAGGCCGCCTCCCTATTTGAAATATTATGCCACTTGCTACAATAGTATTGTCAACCCTACCGCCTTAAGAACCGAAAACGGTAAAAGTTTCTATGAAAGATCCACGTGGTTCAGGAGTCATGGTTAAAGAATTACAAGTCTTAAAGTATAACAACGTATGGAAACTTGCATGAAATTAAAATAGCTTGTGGTGGTGTTTTTCTTAGACAACATAAATATACTAATAATTGTTGCATAAGATAAAGATACGTGAAAGTGCCCCCTTCTCAACACTCAAATCCGTAAAGGATAAACCAACTTTTAGTGACGCTAATCCTGTGGATGCCACTCTCATGCTGTAAATTAGGTTTATTAGTTTTTTTGCACCAATTCGCTTTATACTTTTAGTGACTTCAACTAGGCACGCTATCCTACTACTCGCTGAAGAACTACTAGCTTTTGTTTATTTTTGGAAGCTAATTGTTTTTGCTATTATTTAAGGAAACAATTAGCAGTGTCTTGGTCCAGTTTAGAAGCTGTGTATTTATCTATAGATCAACAACTATAGAACTCACCTGACTTGGTTTTATTCTCTGAAACATTGGTGTCTCTTGGTTTTATTCTCTGAAACATTGGCGTCTCTCTTTCACAACCTCTATGATTGTTTTATAACAACATCAGTGACTTTGATGCACTTTGATGCTCTATTAATTCTTAAACCACAATTTATCCAAAATTTTTCCCAATTATATCATTAATTACCAAAATCTTCATTAGTTCCAAAAATAATATTCGTCAATCACAAAAATTATTTATACAAGCACAACTATCTAAATTGTCACATTCAAACAATAAAACAACTTTACTCAATTTAATCTGCTAACCCCATTTAGACTCCACTCTATCAATCACGTGCACTGCGGTTATCAACAATCTCTCTGTCTACTAAAAAAATATAACAACAAAGTATGAGTTGTCCACTCATTAAGCGTAACTAACCATACTTTTTTAAAATCAAATAATAATAAAGATAGAAATTAGTCAAAAGATTAAAACATACATATAATATTAATGTACACAGCAATACTCAGCCTATCCAAACACCCAACAAACATAAAAAAATTTATAATTAGTAATTATTAATACTAATATTATTTTATTACTATAATTTATGTTTTACCTTATTATTAACATAATTGTCTAGGCTTTGCTTAATCTTGTAAGCTTACATCTAATGGTTTGTCAGCTCATCTCTACTCATTATAGTCACCTACTAAGTGGAAATACAATTAGATGTATAAATATCAACACAGGGTATATCAATTCTTCAATCTAATCTGGTACCATGGTACCACTTCAGTACTTAGCTACTGGCATAGGATATCTCGGTATCATTCAAGAACCTAGCTATCAGCATTGGAGTTTTCGGTGACTCAAGATGCTTTGATACCTGCTCCACGAACAAGTACGTTGCCATCGCTCACTTATATTTAAACAACTCATCCATCTATAACCATCGAATGTAATATATCCTAGTTAAGCCATAGATTCACAATTAATACAATTTATTCTCCACATATTATAAGTCAGTCTCTATTTAATTTCATGAGTATAATTTATTTACCCTAATATTCTTAATTATACTCCTAATATTCTTAATTATACTCTTGCACAATTGAAATTTTTAATTATCAAAATTTTCACCGATTTATCAACTGATACACCTCATATTACATAACAAAATATAAATGTGGAACATTTGTAATTTGTTAATTGTTTATGGAATAAATAAACATAATTCATGAATTTTAGAAATCCTTATGTTTAATTATTAATTTAATTAATGACTAATTCAAAATATGATTCACTACAAAATAATTTATTGAAAACAAAATTAAAAGTTTTATAAACCATACATTACTCGAAGAGTACAGCCTAAGGTTATCCTGACTTGATTTTCAATCTCAACTAATTAATGAGTCCAATATACTCCTTAATTCATCAATGGGACCTAGATTACAAAATTCTATTAGACTTATTTAAGAAAAATTTTCAACCTATTAATTTTTCAAAAAAAAAAGAAAAATTTTCAACTTAATTGCACTTAATAATCCAAAATTATTTCATTTTCCACTTTATTCTTAATTACTAAAATATTTTTACTTTACCTAATCATCATAATTACAAAAATGCCCTTATAGGATTCTAAATTTAACCCTTAAATTTTGACATTTCCTATCTTGTCCCTTAATATATCTTAAATTTTCTTAAATTGTCTTCTTCTTCACCCTATCCTTTTCTCCTATCTCCTCTTTTTCTCATTTTTTTAACCACCTTTTCTTTATTTTTAATTCTCCATGACTTCAAAATTATTGTCTAAATAATCACAATATAAGTTCCCACTAAAACTAGTTTAGGATGATTAAAAATCACAAATAAAAGGCATAGAATTGTTGTTGGAAAAGTGTTACCTATGTAAAGTTCTATGCCTTTCTAACGGAATTTTTAGTTATTAATCTCTACAATTTTCTCGATAATTTACTAAAA
The DNA here is from genome assembly GCA_025531925.1 of Erythroxylum plowmanianum. Classification (NCBI taxonomy): domain Eukaryota; kingdom Viridiplantae; phylum Streptophyta; class Magnoliopsida; order Malpighiales; family Erythroxylaceae; genus Erythroxylum; species Erythroxylum plowmanianum. The sequence goes on from JANVCQ010000004.1 coordinate 6,397,220, forward strand.
AACAAACAAAATGAGGGAATAAATGAGAAAAACTTCACGTGGAGGAGAAAGATGATGTATTTTTTTTACACTTACCTGTTGGAAAACAAAAGGGAGAAGAAGAAGAAGAAGAAGATAGTTTTTCATGGGTTTCTTATTACCCATTTGCTATCTTCTTAATTTATACTCTCCACTTTTTATTTTTCTTGGGTTGCGTTCGCTTTGTTAAAGTTAGGCTCTCTTTTTTTTAGGAAGGTGTTTACAGTTCCTCCTTAATAGATTTTCATCCTCGAAATTAAATTACGTACTTGAGGATCCAAACAAATGGGGATACTCATGTCAAACTTTGTCATCTACCTCCTAGTAGCCTATTTTGGAGAATGATGATGGTTCCACAAAACTTGCATCATCATAATCTCCCGTCTTCTTAATTTCCTAATCTGTCTATATATATCCATGGGATCCTCTTTGTAAGTTATATCGTTTGTAACTTCAATCTTAGGCCTCGATATAATATAGGTAGGATCTAATCGATACTATCTCAACATCGACACGTAGAACACATCATGAATTTGTGATAACTCTAAAGATAAGTCTAATCTGTAAGCTAATATCCTCACATGTTGTACTATTTCATTTGTCCCAATGTATCTCAAACTCAACTTCCCTCTCTTACTAAACCTCAAAATTCCCCTCTTAGATGATACCAGTAGAAATACCATATCTCTAATTGTTGGACCCTGATTTGCTTTAAATTTTAATTATTATTTGTTTAATGATTTATTCATGCTTGATTATGTGTTTAATTATTTATTATTTTGGGAATTGGGTCTTTAGTGTAGTAGGCTTGAATGAAGATTTAAATTAGTTAGAATTAATGTTGGAAAGTTGGGTAGTT